>DWAN01002067.1:0-16041 GCA_018230445.1 Heliconius hewitsoni
ATATATATATATATATATATATATATAAATATATATATATTTATCTAATTTTATAGTATTTAACAATTACAATCTTTAATTTAAAGTATTTCTACTTTAAGGCTATTTTTTAAATCTTCATATATAAACTTAATTCTTATATTAATTATAAGATAAAAAAATATAATGTAAGTATTATATACCGATTTCATTGTATACATGTAATGTAGTTTGAATTGTAGCGTCATCCCCACTGATCAAATTTTCAACGTTCATAACACGAACTAAAATAAAATAATAATACAATACGATATGATTTGGTTATAACTTATTAAAGAGTTTCAGACAGAAATTAATTATTGAATCATTACATACATTTTCTAAAAGTTGTGTGTGATTTAGACCAGTTGGACCACTTTTCAGTAGTTTTTTTCCATACTCTGTTCCATCGACGTCTACATATACGGCCAATGGATAGATTCTTTTTAAAATTTTGAAATGGTCCAGGCACCGCAGAAATTGTGAAATTTCTAAGGATTCTGTGGTTAATTTGGTAATCTATCGAATTAAAAAATATAGTAAGTAGTACAAGTGCTATTTTCAAAAAAGTATATTTTTATAGCGATATTTTTATAGAGATGTGCCGACTAGACGGTACTTGGCTACGATCGTATTAGCACCGACTATCTGCATTATCGTATCTAGAGATATCTTCTAGTGGGGGTCTGGGTTGTAGCTTTGAACAGATACGTTGGTGGACATGTTGTTAATTTGGTGGGCATCACACTATTCTAGGGTGGGTATGGACCATCCCGTTCCCCTTCCTTTCTACGCCTTTGTGTGTTTTTCTCAATAAAGTTTAAGTACAACAATCTAGATAGATTGTTTCTTAATATTTTGATGTCTCTCGACCTCAACGACGACCCTCGATGTCTACGGTCGACGTTGTTGTGATAATGTCTCACTGTCCACAACAAGAAATTATCATATGGCATTACAATTAAATTCACAAACCTTTTTATTACATAATTAATTTTATCACTTTATTGAACAAAACGAAAACGTCAACGAAATCCCCAAATCTATGATCGGCCTTTCTACAATCTACTAATCGGCACATCTCGGTATTAAGTTATAAGTATCTATATATTTTTTAAAGAAAAAAGAATGTATGAATCTTTAGGTGTAAATTAAATGTGATTGCAGTAAGTTACACTTACATTTGGGTTCCCTGTATCTACGTTTGTACTTTTGACACTTTTTGCATCTTCCCTTACAATCCCAAAGATGTTGTCCTGAAAAGTCTCTCTTCGCAACCTCTTTTCTCCAACAGTAATGGTAATAGTAATCATGATAACTGTATTTATCTAAAAATACAAAAGTAAAATATCTTTGTTACATTTCCGTTCCTCACTTTCCGCCGAAATTGTTGAATGGAGAAACTTAACGCTGCGGTTTGCCTGCTTAACAGAACGAGAAAATAAAAATTTCAATAATTTCATTCACCTGAGTGAGAATTGATCTTGCAGTCGCACGCTTGTTCCCCAGGCTTAGGCTGTTGTTGTTACAGGGATGGCCAATAAAACTCTTGTATGTTTATAAAGAGATAAAGATTTTTTTTAAAATTTGACATTGATGCAAATTGTAATAGTCATACCAGAACATTTAAAATGATTCCTTTCTTTCTTTGATTCAGATCGCCAAGATTCATCTGTAATATTTGAAGTTTTAGAGGATTTCCACGCAGTAGTGTCACGTGAACTTTGAATAATCGACCAATCTGTATCATTATCAGCAGGAACATTTTCATCAACATGTTCTATAGTGCTCGATAGGTCATCATGGATTTCTGAGCCTACTCCCGTTACCAGGCTGCTAGTATCACAACCTAGAGAGAAAATATACTGTTTTTCAAATTAATATTTTTTTATGCATTAACTATGTATTACAGGTAATAGGAAATTCAATGCCATGCCACTCCTTCCTCCGATCTTCATCTAGATAGATTTATGTTAGGTTATTACTTATGTTCCATTACTTACTTATGTAAAACGTAGTGCCTAACTTAGTCAATACAGTAAAAGAAACCATTGATTATATCCGTAAAAAAAATATTAGTAACTTTTTCACATATGAGTAAATCGTGATAATTTATGTCTAGTTGAGGAATTTAATGAAAACTCCATCTGCAACTATCGTGTTGACGTTGTTTTACTGTATTACGCTATTACGATCACCTTAATTAAACGATTGGGATACATATTTCCGAACTATATTACGCGGATAGTGCAAAGAATCCTTTGCATATGTTTTAACAATTGATATGATTAAAAAAAAACATTTAGAATTTATAAAAAATGTTCCAGTTGATCTGTTTTGTTCTTTTTATTATGGAGTTCCGAGCGTGCCATTCCAGTTTACCATGCAGTATTCTACATGAAACATTTACCATGACATTCGAAGTTTGTAGTTTTCTGAAGAACTTCCGAAGGATATTCAATATACGAAGGTACAGCAACTTTATCGTTATTAGTTTTCTTTTTCATAGGATTCGGTGTGGAGTGATATTTTAATGGTTTGTGTATATCTAAATTGGAATAAACGAATTTTTAAAACCGTGTTAGTATTCTTCTTTTAATTGTATGTAAATATCATTCAAATACCTGTTCTAATATTTTTAATGAGCTTGAAATCTGTTTTTATTTTAGGCATTCCAAGAAAACTACTAATTGTAGCTGTATCCACTTTTCTTGTATTCATTATAACAGTGGATTGTCCTTCAGCAAACATATCCATTTACATATATAAATAGATAAATTTAAAATTAGAATAAATTAAATTAGCTTCATGCTATATGCACACAGCAGGGTAGGCAGAGGGAACCTAGTGTTAAGACACTCCGTTCCCCACTTTCTGCCAAATTTTGGAGGCATTGCGTGTTAAATGGCAAAACTAAGCGCCGCGTTTTGTAAATATTTCATCTCCTCGAGTGGGGATCGAACCCACAACCAGTTGGTTTTAAAGTCACACTTTGTGCCACTGCACCACGATTGGCCTCATATATATACATATTATATATTGCAGTCCTGATACAGAGGCATGTCTGACTATTACTTGACGGTTGTGGGTTCGATTACCTCACTCGAGAGTATAAATTATTATTTATTAATATTTTAATTTTTTCGCTCTGGTACCACAACAAAGGTGCGGCGTTGAGTAACCCCCAGTCAACACGCAATATCACTAAAATTCCGTGGAAAGTGGAGTGTTTTAATATTAGGTCCCCTCTACCTACCCTGATGTGTGCTTTGATACAATATGAAGCTGAAAATAAAATATTAAAACCTAATAAAAAGAACTAAAAAGGTTACTAAAGATTTAAAACTATACATTATAATTATATTAGCTAATTATTTAATTCAATTATAAGTGAAGCATGCATTGCAAAATACTTTTAAATTAATATAAGTACCTGAATTGTTATCTTTAAGCATTTTTGTTTCAGCCCTTGATTTCAGTTTACTTTTAAGATTATTATTAGGTGTTTGTTTACTCATTGACATTTGTTTAGTCATTATCGGAGTTACTGACTGATAACCTGAAATACAATCTTTATAATATATGTTTTAATAAATAAGTTTTCTGATATTTTCACAACCGCCATACCTGATTCGTTGTCTTTCGTTGGTTTATCCAATTCTGAACATAGCCAATCACGCACATTCTCATCGGTAGTTTTAAACTTTTTTAATTCAAATTTCTTTTTATTAGAAGTTTCTGGTATAATTGGCTGAGTTATTTCATATTCTACTGGAACAATATTTATTCAAAGGTCAGTTATATGTAAAATATTATAATTGTCAGAATATAAGTTAAGTTATTACTTACCGTTGCTTTTATTTACGTTACTACATGCACCCGTGAGGGAATTTCCTTGGTTTGATTGTGATTGAGATTGTGGAATACCTATAGTACCATTTGAATTAAGCATACTGTCTGCATTTTCTCTGTAGTCATTTCCAGTGCCTGTGAACCACCCTGGTCAAAATATTAATTTATTATTTTTTTAAAGCTTCATGCAGATCCCACACATAGCAGGGTAAGCTGTCAGAACCTAGTGTTACAACACTCCATTCTCCAATTTCTGCCACATTTTCGTAACATAGTGTGTTGTGTGGTGGAATTCAGAACCGCTTACGCTTTGTTTTGTGACCAGAGCGAGGAAATTAAAATATTTAATTTCTCTGAGTAGGAATCGAACCCCCAACCGTTGCATTTAGAGTCAGACGCAGTGTTGCTGCAGCAGGATAGTGTAGTTTTGTAACTAAAAACTAACTTGAAATATTAAATCTTTACTAAAGTGTCATGTTTAATACCTGAATCTTCCCTATATATGCACCCCAAAGAAGGTATTGGCCTCGCTGAAAGTTCAGATTTCGGCGGTGAATTGTTTTCGGGACAAAACTCTGAAATTATAGTTAATGTTTGTTTATAAATGGGATGGATCAATGGTTGGTTAGATAGGTTAGCTGGATGGTTTAAGTTATTTTAGTATGACATTTCAACTTTACCTTGGTTAATGTTGAAATGTTGCACTCTTTGAATGTTTTTATGATCAATCATCGTTTTATTCATTTTGCCAGATATTTTTTTTATTGTAGACATCCCTGATAAACCTTTTATACTCTCTTCTTTAATGTTACACTTCCTCCGAGGGATCAAACTAGGTTTAATTTTACTACAGTTATCTAAAATTTGACACCTATTTAGTAATATATGTTTAGGATAACAATGTTATGAGTATAATTTTCGACTATCAAAAATATTCTACCTGTTTTTCTTATACTTTCAGTAATTTCTGCTTGATTGCTGCTGCTGGCTGCATCTTTACACGAAGTAAAACACAAGACTTAAAAATAAATGTATTAGAAGTTTTCATCTTTCATCTTTACAAAGTTGCTGCTAAGCTTTATATGAGTATATTTTTTACAATATGTAAAGGCAGTTTTAATACGTTTTTTACTAACAGACAAAAATAAAATTTACTAGACGAATGATTTAAAAGGAAGATTTATATGTATAATACATGCGCAGTATATCGAAAATATTTCTTATAAAATATCTGTGTGTTTACTCACCGACATGGACGATTCCATGGGGGCGAAGCCCCCAGTGCATCACTAGTATTTTTATATTAAAATCAATTTATCAAAGCAGTTTTTTCTACTTACGTGAGGTGTCTGATTGACGTGCCTTAGAGACAGTCTTCGTTATTGCATTGTACTTTGAATTCCTAAATGATTTGTTTATATTTTTTTTCCTTTCACAGTTTACTGACCTATTTTTATCTACATATAAATATTATTTTCATTAACGAATTCTGTAATTGTTTAAATTAAATATAAAATTTATATTCCAACTACCTTTATTATCCTTAGCAAACCTAGGTTGTCCGTAGCATACTGTAAAGTTGTTTGTTCGACCTAGTATTGAGCTTGATGCAACAGTAAAATCCATAATAAATAAATTTATACTTTTTTCAAAATTATAAGTGAATTGTGCAAGTTACATTTGAAATAATCATATTTTAGGAATTTTATGAATTAGTAGATGATTTTTAAAAATAACAGAAAACAATAGATATATTGTGTGTTTGATTTATTTAATTTTTTACATTTAATTTAAAAAAAAATCTAATAATCTGACATTTTTTATTATTGACAGAATAATTGCTTTATGTTGATATTTTCTTTAAGAAACTGTCAGTGCCGTAGAGGTCCATTAGGTTAATCTATTGAAATATGTTTCTCAGCCCTTGACGAAGACGCTGCTTGTTCAGCTTGTATCTCCTCGAGTTTTTTTATTAGGTCCTCTTGTACACTATCTACTATTTCTTTTAAATTTTTAGCTGAGGAAATATTTTTATGATTATTATAAATTAAATATAAAATAAATAAGTTACACGCAGTATCCCGCGCACAGCAATGTACACAGAGGGAACCTAGTGTTAAGACATTCTGTTCCTATATAATGCTTATAAAATGCACTTTGATCAGATTTCTGACATTGGTATCAAAAAAGTAAAAGAGTGTGTCATGTGTTAAGCCCAGAATAAAAGTTTGAATAAACAGAGATTCTATAAGAATTTCGTACATATGTTATAATTGTAACCAAACAGGAAGTTCAAGTAATGAAAGTAGAAAATCTTTAGAATAGGCTGAGGAACCTAGTGTAAGACACTTCGCTCCCCACTTTCCGCTGAAATTCTGGAGCAATTGAGTATGTTGAATGCAGAAATCAACACAACACTCATTTAATAATGGGCGAATGAGCGAGAGCGAAGAAATGAAAATATTGAATATTTCATTTGCTCTAGTGGGAGTACGGACCCACAACTTGTCGCATATTTACAGTCGCACGCTTGTGCCCTCGCCACGATTGGTCCTATTACACTTGCAATTTAAGTTATTTTTCTGATATTCATAAAAACATACATAGAGACGGACAGTCTGACAGACAACAAAGTGAAGATCGCTTTATCGTCTGTTTCGCTTTATTTTTTTGGAGCAACGATGACCTAAAAAAATTAAATGATGATTGTGATAAAAGAATAAGTTAAATTTACCCGTTTTCTGGTTGAATTCTTCCGCAATGAGTGAAATCTTTTTTAAAGTCACAACATGTTTTGAAATTTCACTAGCTATGTCATTCTCGCACGTAGTATTTACAGCTACATCTTCAGTTATTGATTTTCTCTTTTTAAACACTTCGCTGCTAACTAATGGCATTTTAGGTACTTTGAAAGTAGTTTTATGTATAGGACGTCCAATGTTCAGCATAGAAGCACTAAGAGTACTGTTAATTGCTTTAGTTACTTGTATAGTATCGTTTGGTAGCAATTCGGGTGCGTAAGCTTGCAAAGTTTCAATTTTCATAGGCGAATCTTTCTTGGATAATACTTTTGAAAACTTGATGGGTAGAGCATTTGTGATAGTTTCTATAATAGTTTCTGCGTGAGAAATTGAAATTACTATCAATATTCCCATTAATATTTAGTATAATTAATGATTAATTGAAACATGACCTAGCTTAAATTGTAAAATGAATCGTTAGGCATGTATGCTTCGTAAGTGGCGACGTGTCTGGTATAATTGCGTAGGCGGTTGGATGAGACATTAGGCAAAGTTCAAGTGATAATATTAAAAAGAACTACTGTCTACCTACATTGAAATAACGGCCAAATTGTTTTGATTTTAACTTACGCACAACATTTTTTGGAGCTTCCTCCTCTTCTCGCTTTTTATGTGCAAGTTTTCGTGATAATTCCGCAAGAAACATGGAACACGTGGGTCCTAAACAGTAAATATCTTTAATAGGTAGTTTATTTTTCTTTAAAAATACACTATGCAAAAATAAGAAGCAACAACTGTTACCGTCCCTTTTACCTTTTTTATGGGCCTTGGAAGATTTGGGTGAGGACTTTTTGCTTTTAGATTTGTGACTTGTAGGTTTTTCCATTACTGACACTACAATTTTGAGATAAAATAAAATTAAATATATTTAGTACATATTAACTTCTAGAGAAAATATTATCACATCTTTCGTCAGTTGAATTGGTCCTATTTCCTCTGCGAGTATAGATTTTTGAAGAATTTCAGTCTCAGAAACTAATATAGAAAGTATTTGAAGTAGGGCTTGTACTAAAAACATCTTAAACTGTGATTAATTCAAACAGACCCATATAAAAAGTTTATAAATTATCAAAGTAAAGGGTAATATTGCCGATTTTATTTATGAAGTTGTTTTTATTTACTAAAGTTAGAAAATAAGCCATTACAAACGAGCAATACTGTTTTGTGTTTAACAATTCCTTTTTAAAAAAACTCGAATTTCGTATACCTTAGTAAGCATTGAGGAAGTCCCGTGTGACGGGACTTCCTGAGATGATAGGATGTTTTCTTAATTGGTATAAAAACACAAGAAATGATGGTAAATAATTGTTAGTAAGGTGTCATGATGACGTTGTTTACACTGTGGTAGAATAAAATGTCATTGTTTTGCAGTCGAAATTGTAAAAAGTTTATTTATATTGTCATGTCATTATCAAGTACGATATTTAATAATAATAATAATAATACAAAAAGAGAATTTTTCCAAAAAGAGATTCTCTTTTTTTATGTGTTTATTATTTTGTAAAGAGTAACATATGTATATATATTGGTTATAAACCTATCTATATTTTTATTTCTTTTTAATTAAAAACAAAGAAAAAATAAACTAAAATTTGCAAAATGTGGTATTTTCGCATTTTTACGATAAAATATATTTAAATAAGCATTTTGACATCCCTGGTGGGGATCGAACCCACGACCTTTGGATTAGAAGTCCAACGCGCTATCCTCTGCGCCACAGGGACAATGTGTTACATGTCTAAATTATATACCATTCCATAATGAATGCCGTATATATTAAAAGCTTAAAATTACTAAACAAGTACGGTGACTTAATTTTTTTTAAATAAGTCCAAAATTTAGTTTACATTTTAGACTAAATTTGATTATATCGCTCATTTCATGTGATACTGACGTATTTGCATCTTTTAAAAATTACAGAAAACATAGGCTTAAGTGTTCTTAGTGGCTTAAGCTTCAATATTCCTGTGAAGGCACTATACACGAAGATACAAATAAAACACTTTTTTGTAAATATGTCTAGTTTAATTTTTGAACATTATGTCGTCGGTTGTATTTCTTGCTTAAAATAACTTAATTTTTTAGGTGCCGGATTTCTGTGAAATAAAAAAAAATAAAAATTACCAAATCTATTGTAAAAATTCTAAAAGAATTTATATAAAATGTACTTATTTAGAAAACGCATAAAAATCTGAACGTAGTGGGATTGGAACCCGCGCCTCCTGGAAACCGGACCAGGCGCTCTTACCGCTAAGCCACATGTTCTCATCGACCTACTTCGAAATTTTTATACGCTTTTTACAACTTATTTATATTGTTAGCATCTCTTGGAATAACACTTTAAAAAGGTTAAAAATTTTATATAACACGTGTTTATATATGCATGCATACAAATATCTTTAAGGTACACTATACGCTCGATTACTATATCCATGTAAATATACGAAACACAATAATAGTTTTCTTTATTTTAGCTTCATGCGCCCGATCATAGCAGGGTAAGAAGAGAGAATTTGGGAATCCAGTGTTAACACTCAGTACAAATTAAGACACTTGCAATTCCCACTTTCAGGACGCACGTATTGAATGTACTATTTATTTTTAGTTTTTACGTTGTATCCCGCATATAGGACAGTACGCAGAGGGTCCAGGGTGGGGCAATAAAATCTATTCATTCCTTAGTCAGATTTGTGCTCCTGCCACCAAACGCCCGACAATAATGATCTAAAAACTTACTCCCGAGGTATTTAGTGATTGACGCGGAGTGGCTGATGGTTTCTGTGATTGAGCGGTTTGCTCGTTGCTTTTCTCTTTTAATTCACGATCAATATCTTGGGCCAAAATTGTCGTGACCTTATCATCTAAAAATTTTAGAATTAATTACTATAATTATGTATATATATTTTTAAATTTATGAATCATAGTAGAAAACAATCTCATACTTATTAGGTATACATATTGCATACGTAATACTTTGTTTTATTTTTAAAAATATTTTTATCGTATACATTTCTTTTGGCTGCAAGTGAGACGAGTTACATTTATATAGTAGTTATATCTACAATGTAAAGCATTCTACATATATTTATCGAGGAAGGCTATATAACATCTCGCTACTCCGATATATTAACAGAGCCTCAATAAAAAAATGTTGCAAAAACGAGAAAATGAATAACGAGCAAACCTTTGAATTCATGCAAACTTCCGTATGCATCATAAAAATCTTCTTTACCAATTGTGTCTGGTAGATTTGGAACGGAACCAGAAAGAGTGCTTGACGATGACGAGTCACTTGGCATTTGTCTTGGACGTAGATTTCGTTTTCTTTTCTTAATGTTAGGGACGGGAGCTCCTCCTCCTATGTCATGTAGAGATTCATTCCTTTTCAGTTCAAAGACATCTTGAGACAGTTGTTTGATTTCAAGCGTTTCAGCATTAGAGGGCAACAATGATTTCTTTACGTCCTTACCTATCAATATATCATCCGTTTAACATATATAGCAAGTTTGTTTAGGTTTAACTGAAGATTATTTTTATCAGATTCTCTTAGTCAAGTTGTTCATGTTTTAAGCTCACTTTAACTCTTTTTTATAGCTTCACGCTGTATCCCGCACATAGCCCATTAAGAAACATCCGTTCCGCCGTATTCTCGGGGCACTGCGTGTTGAGTGGCAGAACCAAAAGCCATGCTTTGTTTCGATATTAGCTCGAGGTAATAAAAATATTAACAATTGCATTAGCTGAAATCGAACCTACGACTTACGAATCGACCCGAATATGAAAATCGGACCCACAGCCTTTGCGTGTACCGTCTCCCGCTTCTCCCCCTGCCGCCACAACGGCCTCAACTCAAATATTTAAAAAAAATCATTGTAACATACTCTTGACTCTTTTGAACTCCAGGAAATACTCTTGACTATACAGCCAAAAAAAATCTTTATCAAACTGACCTAATTGATAAGTCAAATTAATAATAGTTGTTAGAATCAAACTCCGGTACACGTGTTGAGTATAAAATGGTCTGTGCATACAAACGACCGGCTCGTGTGCAGATAGAAGCTTAAACCCAATATTGGAAGTTATAAATTTTGAATTGCATAAGCTTTTTATAGCCGAAAATTAAATAATATAAATCAAGTTTCGAATATAATATTATAGCACAATTGTTTTATTTTTATTTTTAAACGATATTTTTCAGTGAAGACATTTTGATCATCGAATTTGTGTTTAATTATTATCTCTTGGATGATATTATTGAATTATCTGTTAATAATAGTGAGGCTAGTCGTGGCGCAGAGGCACAAAGTGTGGCTGTAAACACGACTGGTTGTGGATTCGATCCGCACCCGAAGAAATGAAAAATTTGCTTAAAATTTTATATTTCCCTTTCGTCGCTCTGGTGCCGAGGCAAAGGGCGGTGTAGAGTTCCGCTACTCAATACGCAATACTTCCAAAATTCGGCGGAAAGTGGGGAAAGGAGTGTCTTAACACTAGGTTCCCTCTGCGCCTACCCTGCTGTGTGCGGGATACAATGTGAAGCTGATAAAAAAATAATAATGACGACATGTCTAACTTATTTTCATTGTTATAAAATTGTCAATATATGAAATAAGTGAAAAAGTATGTTTATGTTAAATATATTTTCTTGAAGATGTATCTTGAATGTACTAGGTTAGGCAGTGTCAAGACATTGCGTTCCCCACGATAGAGACATAGCGTGGTGAGCAGCAGACCTCAACGTCGTCCTTACTCTAGGTACCAAAGCGGGGAAATGAAATATTTCTTTCTCGCAAGTGGGAATCGAACTCACTATTGTCGCGTTTAAAAAAAAAGACGTTGTGCCGCTGTGCCACGACGGTCTCCTACTGAATAACCGTTATATCTTACCAAAGTTATCCATTGCTTCTTTTCGCTCGCTAAATTGAAAAGAGTCTTTATCAATCATCCGACGTTGATGAATGTGGAAATTTACGTATTCATGTCTATTTTTGATTTTGTGCCATAAATAAAAAAATATTTTGTTGGATGAATTTTTGTTTTACTTTTTCGCGTTGTTTGTCAGCATTTTTATTAGAAATGCTTTGATTTTTTGATTGACAATTGGAATATTTTTTTTTGTTGCCCGCAAAGTTTTTATTAAATTTGTTTAAAAAAACTATAATTTGAAAAATAAATAAAAAAAATCACATTTATATCATAAACATGAACAACTATAAGTTTGTTTGTTACGCTATCACGCTAAAATTACTCAACCTATTGTTATGAACTTTTGTAGACATATTTTCTGAAAGGCATTAGAAAGGACATAGGATATTTTTATTTAAAAAATGTATTAAAAAAACCCTTAAGCTATAATATTTATATTATATAAATATTATAGAAAAAGGTATATACTTTATATAATACTTGTATTATATTATATAAGTATTATATAAAGATTTGTAGCTTATATTATATAAGTATTATAGCAAAAGGGTTTTATAAATACGCATTTAAATCTTTAGTATTTGAGGCGAGAAGTGGAGATCGGAGTGTATTGTTAGGTTTTCTTTGTATCCAGCTTTGCAGATAAAAGCACGATACTGATTTTGTAAGTTATAGTTCTAATTCATACGTTTCTATGAACATTTATTTAAGTTATATTTAGGTTTTTTTCTTGTCATAGATATTAACATTCAATATGTCGCGGCGCTGGTGCACAAACATGCGACTGTAATAGCGACGGTTGTGGATTCGATTCCTATTAGGAGGAAAGAAATATTTAATATTGTAATCTTCCCCGCTCGGATACCTTGCAGAAGCGGGGTGTCGAGTTCCACCACTCAACTTGCTATGCTTTAAGAATTTGGTGAGAAGTAGGTAGAGAAGAGAGTAATTAGGAATTGAACGTCTTATGTCTCCGCTAAATTTAAACAATCACTGAATTGACTTGCGGTGTACCGAGATTAAAGTACACTTAGATAAAATCTCACTTAAATAATATAATATTTATGTATGTTTCCACGGTCAATCACGAAAAATGTTTACTTATGTGACATAAAGAGGACATAAAGAGGAGAGAGAATGGACCTTATAAAGTGTATTAAAGTGACATATCACATTAAAGATAAATTGTCAGTGACCATTAGTTGTGTCAAAATTGACATGTTAAAAGGAAAAAATAATAATGAAGATAACTTTTAAATATAAGTTCATAAAAGTTTCGCATAGCTTGTATCGATTGTTCGTGGAATAATAGTGAGCAAAGATTTTGTCACTTTATATATAATATTTTGGGTCGTTCCTTTTTACGATATGATCGGCAGTGACCTCCCGCTCGGGGGCAGATTCCTTTGACCTTTTGTTTTATATACGTTGATTATTACGTATAATTTACTGGAGATTTTCTATTCTGACATGTGCAAGTTTAATGTATGCAAAAAGGTGCTGTATTTGGTTATTAATATTTCCTTTCCGCAATTTTGTTTGTCTGTATTTTTTGATACTTGCTTCTTTTATTTACAATCCGTTGCCATTGAAACTTTGCAGCAAGTAGGCAAGGAGAATGTAGTTTTTATAGTTTCATATCCGTTCCCATTAAGACACTTTTGTTTCCCATTTTCTGCCTAATTTTCTGGAGGCGTTACGCAAGGCCAATATGCAATATTTCATTTTCTCGAGTGGGAAGCAAACCCACTCATTATCTGTCGCGTTTACAACCGCACGCTGCGTCACTTCTGGCTTAACTCAATATATTTAGTTTTTTGTTTTCCACCCGAATTCATGACATTACATTTTGAATGCGGAACTTAACGCCGAGTTAAGATAGGTGCCACGACCGTTGTTTGTTGTGTTGTTGACCGTTTACAGGCAGACGACGTCACGATGACACTTTTAACGTGGGCAAATATAACTCATTGCATCTGTTGCTTATTTTTCTATTATAGACCTGTCAGTAATAAGTCCTATATATTTAAAACATTATCTTGAATAATCGCTTTTTCTATGAGAATAATAAATTTAATCATAACAACTCTATTTCATTGACAAATGAGTGGTAAATCCCTACGAGACAGTTTGTATGGGACTGTCATTTTCTTTGCTACATTTGGAATATTTCCCGGGATTTACACATACATAGATTTACGAGCAACGCTTATCTTGACTAGTATTTTGTATATGTGTGCATATACTATTTTGTTCTAGTAATTCTTTTATGTGGGTTCCTGGCACTGTGGGACAAAGTCTATCAGTAAACGCGGCGGTTGTGAGTTCGATTCACACTTTAGGGATGATTATATTTAAAATATTTGCATTTCTCCTCGTCAGACAGCGTATTAAGTTCCGCTGCTCGCACAATGTCTTAAGCATTTTAACACTAGGTTCTCTTTACCTAACCTGCTCTGCAGGTAAAAACGTGAAGTTGCATTTTAAAATTATCAACAATAGTGGAAACGTCATTTCAAATGTTTCTTTCAAAAATAACTCGTATAATAAACGTAACATACCTAAAAATTGAATACAATAAGAGATTTTAATTTTATGGTATGAAAAATGTATTCTTTGCTCTTGGCTTAATTAAGAACATATTGACTTATGTGATAAACATTAAAATTTTAACATTTTATATTTCAGACAAGTTACAATTTTTGTTTTGAATAATAAATCAGAATGATTAAGTATCGAACGATACAAGGTCAAGGAAGACTGGGGTCTTAATAAATCATATCGGCCCCGATGGCCACTGACACAACCAAATTGCTTTCTTCCTTACTATTTGAGCTAATATAGCAAATTATCGTCTAAGGATCAAAAGATCCATTCTTAATATTGAGCATATACGAGCATAATTCAGATCGGTGAAGCATAAAATTAATATGTCTGTAGGTGATATTTTTTATATATTAATATAATAGAAAATATTTATTATTGTGGTTTAGGTGTACTTGAATATTTATTTTTAATTTATTTACGAGGAAATTTGAACGACCATGTCGGTTTCCAGCAAGCGCGGGTTTAAATCCCGCTACGTTCAAATTTTTATACGTTTTCTGAATAAGTATTTTTCTTTAAAAATGTTTCAGAACATGTTATCCCCTGTCATATGTGATAAAAAAACCTAATTAAATATCAAGTGAATTAGATAAAACAAATCTGACTACAAAATTTTACCTATACCTATGCCTAAAATTAGGCAAAAGATAAAAAGTAAAAAATATTAAATAATTAACTAAAATACTAGTGCTTACATTCCGCGAGGTCTATGTTGAATATTGCATTTTTGTGAGTGTTCATATATATATAGTGGAGGATTGTAAATTCAAAAGTACCAATTTAATTTAAAAAACATATTTAGTCAATTATGTTCGTGCATATGGTTTCGTTGCCTTAGAAATATACAGTTTTTAGATTTTTTTCTTGTCATACTTAAAACAGGTACATTATTATTTCGTTAGCTGGTCTTTATTACTCGGATATAGTCGGAGAGGAAGCGGAAGCGGATTCAAATATCAACGGTATTAATTCACTCCTGCGATTACGAAATTTACTTATAATAACATCCATTAATAACGAAGTGAATAAATCTTAACCAAAAAGTATAAAATAAAAACAAAAAATTGAATTCATAAAAATAAAAACAATATTCCTTATAATTCATTAGGATTAACAATCAGGGTCTGTTCTTCAACCAATTAAATCTTCACATGGAGGCCTGTTAAGTATAAGTGAATCACAACTGTTATTCCTTATAAATTATTAGGCTTTTTTTAGTTTTATGTAGCCGGGTTTTGTTTATCATATTTTTTTATTGAAATCTATATATTAATAAATGCATTATTTTTAAAGCTAGCGTTTTTTTTTATTTTTATTTACTGTCGTATAACATCTTATCATACAATAAATATTTTATAAAATAACATCTAAAAAACCGAGATGACTTAAATTGTAGCCTGTAAAGTTACATCTAAATCCGTTCAGAAACTCTTGTGCGAAAGCGCAACAAACATCCACACAAACTTTCACATTTATAATATTTGTAGGAAGTAGGACAGGATAATAGAGAAGAAGACATAAAAGAAATTTAAAAATATACCCATTTTGATTCTAGTCCAATTCCTATTCGACACACGAAACATATTTTCACGAACATTTCAACTGTCAACGGACCGCGTATAACGGCGGAAAACAATGGGCGACTGTTATTGCCTGCAGTTTTAGTCAAATACTTGTGAATGTCCTTTTATTCAGAAGTAACTGTTATGGGAAAATATAATGGGTTTTATTACGAGAGATATCTTAAAACGTTGGAAGTTTCAATTTTTGATTAGTTTAGTCCAGTGGTTCCCAACCAGTGGTCCGCAGAAGCCTAAATATGGTCCGCGAACGATTT
>DWAN01002068.1:0-16041 GCA_018230445.1 Heliconius hewitsoni
GACACCACCAGTACCAGGATGATCCTATTCTAGGCCGGGATCACACGGCACAAACAAAACCTACCTACTTCGTCCATAATTGCACAAACAAAACCTTCAGTTTCCCCGAAAAGATCCCCAAATCATAACCAAGATAAGGAGAAAGCAGTATCAACGTCCAGGCCCGCTAGGGCTCTATGGGGTCTGTCATGCAGCTTCTTGTTTTGCCAAATAGCCTGCATACCTCGTGGTTATGGAGGATCTTGACATTCAATAAGCCCCGACCTCCCCACTTACGAGGAATATACAGTTTCATTAGACGTACGTGGATGATGCATTCGGTAAGTTTACGTGTTTGGCGATCTAGAGTCTTACTCAGTCAGTGTCCATCGTACAATACTAAAAATATAGACTAACAGCGGCATAGTCCAACCGTTAAAAGCACGTATCAAAATTTTGTCTATAAAAAATCTTTAGGTATGACACAATACATAATGCTTTTCCTATAAATACTTGTAAATTTATTTTAAAAAAGTATTATAATAATTATTTAGTAAATGACGTTATTACACAAACGAAATAAATACAGTTAATTGCATAAATTATAAAAAAAGGCTTGGGAAGTTCCCATTGAAAGAACTTAACAAATTTATTAGCGTATCAAGAGTAATTTTATTATCTGCGATCACATCCTGACGTTAAACTAACCAAAGATAATAATGTGAAATAAGTTTTTTTTTTAATTTTGGCTTTTCGCTGTGTCCCACATATAGTTAAGTGGGCAGAGGGAACCTAGTGTTTAACGCTCCGTTCCCCACTTTTAGCTGAATTTTCGAGACATTGTGTTTCGAGTGCGGAACTCAACGCCGCACCTTGCGAAATATTGAAATTTAAAACTCTGTAACCACTACTGTTATAAATGTTAATAACACACTTTAGAACTACGGCATATTTTGTGATTTACGATGAGAAACATTTTGATTAATAAACTCTTACGGGCTATCGAGGCCATCGAGGCACAGTCTGATAGTAAACGAAATAAATATGGGGTCGACCTCCATTGATGTTAGTTATAATATCTAAAATATTTTCATTTCCCTATTCAAGGGCAACAAAGCGCGGCGTTAAATTCCGCCATTTAACACGCAATGTGGCTAAATCATGGTGAAAATGGAAGACAGAATGTCTTAACATTGAGTTCTCTCTGCTTACCCTGATTTGCGGGAAAAGTTTTCCTTTTCAGAGTACAGTGGGTATATTTTTTTTAGCTTCACACTGTATCCCTCCCATAGCATGGTAGGCAGAGGGCACCTAGTGTTAAAACACTCCGTTCACGTTAGGACATTACCGTTCTCCACTTCCGCCAAATTCTCTAGGCATTATGTATTGGGTAACGGTACTCAACGCCACGCTTTACCTCTTTATTAGAGCAAGGAAATGAAAATCTTAAATATATCATTCCTTCGATTTAAAATTAAAAATAGCATAAAATTGAAAGTTTGAAGATCTACTCCCTAAATAATTATTCATTACAATAATATATTAGTTATAAATAAGAGTCATCGCACACAGATCGAGGGCGGCGCGTACGCAGAAATAACAGAAATAACCGGCATTTATACGATCCACAACTTATATTGATGATTCAAATGATGTTGTCATTATTATTAAATTTATATGCTGTATTCGTTTTTAAAAATATCTTAATTTATGTATATTTTTAACCGACTTCCTTAAGGAGGAGGTTAACATTCGATTGTACTTTTTTTATGTTTGTTACCTCAGAACTTTTGACTGGGTGAACCGATTTTGATGATTGCTTTTTTTTATTTGAAAGCACTTCCTTTAAGAGTGGTTCCATTTTAATACATTTTATTATAATAATTATTATTATAAATTTTAATTATAGCAGTCGAGGATATAAAAATTATCAAATATTTTATATCCTCAAAAGGAAATCGAACCCGCAACCTGTCGCGTTACAGTCACAAGCTTAAGCCACCACTTGACTGGCGCCGAATTAAATGTAATATATTTTGTGTATTTGACATTTGCGTAATATATAACATTTCTATTTTACTAAGAACTTACAAACAGCTGCCATAAAAAATATCTATTGAAATAACTATATTGTAATAATTAATAATAATAATCAGCTTCACGCTGTATCCCGCATACAGCAGATTAGACAGAAGGAACCTAGTGCTAAGACATTCCGGAATTCGGCGGAAAAGGGTTCCCCCAAGGACATTGCGTATTGAGTATCGAGCCCACAACCAGTCTATTTTATAGTCACACTTTATGCCCCTGCGCCACGACTGGCCTCAAATAACTATATTATTAATAATATTTGAGGCTAGTGAGCCAGCCAGAGGCCAGCGAAATAATTACTATTATATTATTTTAAAATTTAAACAATAATTATACAATATTTTACATAACAACATCAATATCTTCTATCACAATATAAGAAGATACACGAACGACCAAATGTTACGAATATATCAGCTCGGTTTAAATGTAAGATTATGTATCGAGATACTGTAATATTGAGTATTCTGAATCACGTTCATCTTGCCTCTGAATGTTGTATTGTTTTGAAATTACGAAGTTTTTGATATTATGTGATTTATCTGCTATTTTGTTTGTAGGTACAAAAATATATATTTTTTTTATTTAGCTTCACACTGTATTACGTATGTAGCAGGGTAGGCAGAGGGAGCGTAGAGTTACGACACCCCGCTCCCTACTTTCCGCTGAATTCTCAAGACATTGCGTGTTGAGTGGCGGACCACAACGCCGTGCTTTAGTACAACACCAAAGCGAATAAATAATATTAAATATTTAATTTCTAGGAGAGGGAATCGAACCCACAACTTTTCACGTCTACAGTCACATGTTTATATCCCTATTTATAGATAGAAATAAACGATATTAAAACTATATAGAAATTGTTTAAGTGGTATAAGAGTTTTTAACTGAAACTGTTATGAGCAACTACTAGCGCCATCTAGAGACGAGTAGCGCAGAAATATACAGATTGTAAAATAAAATAAGATTTGAAATATTTCTAGTAATTGATTTATGGATTGGATATTGGATATTATGTAATTCTTTATGTATGCAAATCTAAACGCGACTCAAGACATGTAACAGTTTAAAAGCAGTGTAAGCTCAATATTTATTATTTAAGAAATTAAAATATCTTTAAGACAAGCAAAACATTTTCTTTTATGTATTAAGCCCTAGCCTTAGGCTTTTAAGCAAATACCAACTCCTTATGTCTATTATCTATTGTCATAACACAATTTACTCAAAGAAAATAATAAAAACAAACTAAAAATAAACACAAAATAAACTGACTACCATCGCCCTAATAAACGCTACCTTAACAATACAATAAAACCATTTTAAAAACCAACACCGATGCATCATTAAATACAAATAAGTAGTTTTATTTTTATGAATCCATCAATATAGTACTATTAATATAAATCAAGACGGAATCACTCGTAGGTATATCAAAGGAGACGGCTTTCAGACTGCCAGAACTTAGACTGACTCGAGATTACGTTCACTCGACGAATTCACTTACTCTAAAAATAAGACGTGATTGGACCAAATGAGCCCTACTGTAGTACTAAAGTAGATAAAATTATGTTTTTTGTTGAAAACGCTGTTATGTTATTTAAAAAGAATATAATAAATTGTTTGGATCTCTAAAATAGGTAAATAAAAGAGAATTTTATAGGTTATGTTAATTTTTTTTTTAGTTTCACGCTGCATCTCGCATGTAGCGGGGTACGGAGAGGGGACTTGGTAATACAGCCCGTTCCTATTAAGATACTTCTGGCTGCCACTTTCAGAGGCACTACGTGGCGGAACTCAACGCCGCGCTTTGCCTCGTTGCCAGAGCGAGGAAATGAAAATATACATAATAGATTTTGTATAAGTCTAGGTGACTTATCCACCGCACCACACCAGTTGTACACTTTCAAAAATATTTGTATGTAAGTATTATATATCAAATAAATATTATGTAAACGTACCTATAATATATTTATTAAGCTTAATACTATGTCTTGCACATAGCAGAGTAGGCGGGGGAATCTGGGAACCTAGTGTTAAGACTTCTTTCCTTTCTTTCATTAAGACACTTGTTGCCAGAGCGTGGAAATAAAAAATATCAAATATTTCGCTTCCCCAAGTGAGAATAGAACCCACAATGGCAGCGTTTACGGTCGCAGGTTTTTCCCCTGCGCCATTACACAAACAAAATTGACAATTCTCAAAAAGAAAAAACAGATCTTAATTTAAATAACTACTATATACTAATATAACGTATATTTAAAGGATGTAGTTTATTTCAATAAATTGTAAAGTTGCTGAACTTACACTATAAGTTATATTTTACAAAGTATGTATGAACGTACAACGTTATATTTCATATTCTGGATGTCCACGGTAATTTTTGTAAAACACGATATTCGTATATTCTTACGTGATCTATGAAAATCGTATGTATCCATTGTCACTTATCTTCTTAAATGTTTGTATATACATATTTTGCGCTACAATCTCTTGTAAAACACAGTGCGGCGTTGATTTCCGTCACTCTACACAAAACGTCTAATTTAGACAGAAACCCAATTTCCACCGCGGAAGAGAAATGGGCGATTTGCATAGGCGAAACGGACCAGCAAAGAGTTTTCTACTTTGCAGTCACTTCGCTTCGCTCTTTAGAACTGAGTTGAGTTCATTTCAATTCTTTCTGTTCGCTCGGTCCTTTCCGCTCGACTATTTATCGGTGGAAATACAAGTACTTATGTAATTCTTAATAGCCCTGCTCTGCTCGCGAATCAACACCGGGTTAGAAAATAGAGAATTTCCTCTCTCTCTCTCCCTCTCTCTCTCCCTCTCTCTCTCTCTCTGTCAAGTTAACTACCCTTATATATGAAAAGCCCTATTTAAACATTTCTCACAGTGCGAAATATTGTAATTCATGTCAGAATTTTACGTCACTTTAAGAAGCGAGTTCTTCTAGAAAATGTAAATATCAAGAGAATAATCATCATCTATCATCCATCAGTCATAGAAAAATTTAGTAGTTTTTGTTAAATCTATGACATTCATATATAATATTAGTATTATCTATGTCGTAACGGTTTTTAAGTATATTTTATATTTTTTAACAGTTGCGATAAAGCAATAAGACAGACATCATTTTTGCTATTAAAAAAATTGCGTTAAAAAGGTAAATTAAAAATATTTATTAAGAAAACATGTAAAAATATGAACGTAGCGGGATTTGAAGCCACGCCTCTTTGGAAACCGTGCAAAGAGGTGCGGGTTCAAATACGGTTACGTCCAAATTTTTATGTTTTCTTAAATTTAAATATTTTTCTTTTTTTATATTGTGGAATAACACTTTAAAAATGTTATAATAGTTACATTAAGTAAAATATCATAATATTTTATTAATAAATAAGTTTATTTAATTGACTTCTATTAATATTAGTAATGTTCCAAACGGAGAATAATAACATTTAATAACTGAAAATGAAGATCATTGGATTCAATATAGAATACCAAATAAATCAAATTCAATCTTATCTAGCCAAGTTTAAAAGAAATAGTATTATTAATATTATCTTCTCCTCTTTGTGCTAATATTAAAACAAAATGGACCTAATAAAGGAAACTCTGCAAAACATATTTTAGTAGGTACCTATCATTAGATCGGCAAATTCTACGCAACTTTAGTACAATTTTCAATATATATAAATAAAATATAACTATATTATAATATTTTTAACATTTTTAAAATATTTAATAACACTTAGAAAAAAAATAGATAAGAACGTATGACTTAGCGATCAGAGCGCTTGAACAGCTTCTAAAAGGCGCGAGTTCAAATCCCGATGCGTCGAAATTTTTATACATCTTCTAACACATATTTATATACAAAATCTATGGAAACAGTACTAAAATGTGCATTAGTATTCCTGTAGCGACCGCGCACGACTCAGATATACTGTTATAGCCGCCGTGCATCTCGTCCCGCCGCGCGTCATCCGCAAATGTGATACAATTTACCTAACAATAGCTAAGAACCGATGTTCAGATTTTATCTGGAGACTTAAGGGATTGCTGAAATATCCTGCTAAGGTTAAATAAAAGGTCTTACTTCTAAGTGTTGTATTTATGAGTTTTGATTGTTTTACTAGCTGTTAGATCTGTGAATAAGGTACCCCTGTATGTACAGTTCATGAGAATGGAGCTTGTAAGAATCACTTTGCTTCGATATTTTTGTAGCTTCACAGCAGACGAGGGAATACGGCAAAGGACCTAGTGTTTAGACACTCCGGCCCCCATTGTATAACATTTGTTTCCCATTTTCCGGTGAGTTCTGGAGGCATGCGTGTTGAGTGACAGAACTGAACGCCGCGCTTTGCCTCATCACCAGAGCGAGGAAATTAAAATATTAAATATTTCCTTTCCCCAGAGGGATTCGAACCAACAACCAGTCGCGTTTACACTCACACACTCGTGCCCACGCGTCACTGGCCGCTGGATATGAAAAGTTTTATTTCCTCATTTCCAAAGCTCAACTCACAAACCACAATTATAACACTAAAATCTAATTAACTCTGCTATAACGACATAATGGAGTTACTAATAGGTATTCATTTCTGTCTCGTTTCACACGGGCGGCATTCACAGGGAATCACCGCTGATTCAGTTTTCGCCAACTACAACGACCGGCCAAGCGTGAACATCCTCGCTCAATAGAGTCGTTTGTGATGCACTGGTATTATGGTCATGGGAATTTTGACAAGGTGTAGCTTACATTTTTGCAGGATACAACATTTTTTTTCATATTTACTGAAAAAAATCTGAGTGTCTATACATTTTTGATTAAATCCCAAAAAATAATAACCTTAAAAGTGGGTTAAAATTTGGTATAAAAGCTAGTTCAAGTGAAGATGGAAGGGCTCTAGCTAAGCTAAGCTTGAATTTCTGCAAAAGCTCGAGACCTCCAATTTTTATACGGAAACCTTGGTGGGTGAGCCCGACAGGTGCTTGTCCGGTTTTTTTTAAGTCCACGCTGTATTCCGGAGGCTGTGGGACCCAGGAGCAAAAGTGGTGTACTCAATCCCCACTCGAGGAAATGAAATATTTATTGAAAATTATATTCCTATTTCTTCGCTTTGGTGTCGAGGCAAAGTGCGGCGTTGAGTTACGCTACTCAACACTCAATGCCTGCAAAAAATATCAACTTCACGCTGTCTGTATCCCACACACAGCGGGGTAGGCAGGGGGAACCTAGTGTTAAGACATTCCTTTCCCCACTTTCCGCAGAGTTCTGAAGGCATTGCGTGTTGAGTGGAGGAACTCAACGCCGCGCTTTGCCTCGACGCGACGAAATGAAAATATATTTAATATTACGTTAATAATTTGTTTATTTGTTATTTCTCAATAAGAATTGCGATATATAAAATGTAAACGCAGTGTTTGTCTGTGCCAATCCCAAATAGGATCATTATTAAAGGTATTTAAGGTATGAGTAAGCGTGTTCACACGTATCACGGTGATAGTTGGCTAACACGCTATGGTATATAAGTTTCACGTAGAAACCACAAAAAATATGTATGATTAGGATATTGGAGGCCGTCATGACCCAGTGGCACAAGGGTGTGACTGATCCCCACTCGAGGGTATGAATTATAATTTTTTCATATTTTCAGTTCTTCACCCTGGTTCAAAGACAAAAATCCGGCGTTGAGTTCCGCCACTCAATAAGCAATACTTCGAAAAATTAGGCAAAAAGTAGACAAGGGAGTGTGTTAACGATAGATTCCCTCTGCCTCCCCTATAATGTGCGGGATACAGCGTGAAGCTGATTTAATTTGTTTGATTTGATTAGAACAGTTTCAATTTGGTTTACATTTTTCATTTTATTTCCGTAAATTCCACTTCGCTCTTACCCAATTTATGGCAACCTCCATAGTATGGCTAAAAAAATCTTTTCTAGAGATTTTTTTGTTGTTTTTAGGATTCTGTACATTTTGAGGAAAATAGGAACCCTTTTAAATCACTTTATTGTCCGTGTGTCTGTCACTTAGAGATGTCGAGTTAAAATTCAGATCATATACTCAAATCTATGACCTCATGATTCTCTAAAAATATAATATTTCTACATTTACTTACAAAAAAGTTGTGGTCATTTATATCGCAAAAAACGCGTATGTTGAGATAAAATTAATATGTTACTTCCGCTTGATCTAGAATTATGAAATTTGGAAGCTAGCTATCTACAGATAGTACTAGTTCAGGAAAAAATCAGAAAACTATAAATTTATGATTAAATCCTAAAAAATTATAGCGTTAATAGAGGCGGGGGCATAATTTGCTCTTATTAAACCTAGCTTGAATTACAGAAAAAGCTCGCGACCTTTTATACGGAACCCTCGGTGGGCGAGCCCGTCTCGCATTTGAATTTTTTTTTTATTTAATATTACATACAGTATTTAAAAATATTTTTGTATATTTGTCGAAATAGGGAGGACCAGGTGGGCACTGCCCAGAATAATGTTGTGCCCACCCCAGAAATTTTAGTAACAAAAAAATTGACATGAAAATTAAAAAAAGAAAACAAAAACAACATATCCAGAAAATATCTCAAGATACGCCCATGAAAATAAATCATACCTCCGAGTGGGAACCGAACCTACAACCATCGGGGTTAACAGTCGGCTATACCTAAACGGCGATAGTAAAATTTTTACAACACCAAATCAACAGTTAGACCACCGAAAACGTAAATCAAAATCCGTTTAAACTTACCTACAGATCATTGAACAAAGTTAATCGAAAATTGAAACATCAGACATTACAATTTGAAAGCCTCAATACTTAATGCATTATAAATCAGACCATTAGCCACCGACAAAACCGTCTGTCGTATTGTAAAACACAATACCCCTAATTTACCGACACTGGCACAATAAAGATTATTTGCTTTATGTATATTTTATATGTGATTTACGTTCGTTGACCAGCACAGCGTGTGAAAATGCTTTAAACATTGTAGTCTAAGCGACCACCCACATAAGATTAGTAAATAAATAATTAATATTTATCTAAATGTATTTTTTTTTCAGCTTCACGCTGTATCTCGAGCAGAGGGAACACAGTGTTGAGACACTCCGTTCGCCATTTTCCACCAGATTCAATTCAATTCAAAATATTCTTTATTCAAATAGATTATTGTAAGCAATTTTAAATCTTCGAACGAACATATAAAAAAAAGAACGAACATATATAGAAAAGCAGTTCTGCTGAGAAAAACCAGCAAGGCACCCAACAACAGTTGCTCTTTTCAATGTCATTGGTATAATTTAATTATTACATTAACTAGCAGCTATCCTGTATTACATTCAATAGACATTAATCCGTACATCTTTATAATGTCAATATTCTTGAACAATGTAATAAGCTTTAGGCGCTTTGCGTGTTGAGTGACTAGAGTTGAGACACCAGAGCAAAGAAATAAAATAATTAAATATTTCAATTTCTCAAGTGGGTGTCGAACCCACAACTTGTCGCGTTTACAGTCACACGCTTGTACCCCTGAACGCCACAAATATAAAATCAATAAAAATCGTTATATTGAGAAAATTTACATGTTATCTAGTGTAATATTTAGCATTAAATTTTTATTTATCTTAGATTTTATTTCAACGTTGATTATAAATAATGACTTTGTGAAGCTAATTTTAAATAGTAAAAATATTTTAATATAAAAGTTCCAGACGAATAAACATTTGTAAAAAAGATTCTTTAAAAAGGAAGACAATAATATTGTCGTTGTTTTTTTTTCAGCTTCAAGCTGTATATCACATAATGTGTTAAAACACTCCGCTCTCCACTTCACACCTTTTAAGGAAATTAAATATTTTTATCAAACAAAATAATTCAGGGTAATTTTGAAAAAGTAATACAACTCGAATGTAATTAATGAAAAAAATATCTGTCTGTTTCACTATTTGTACACGCATATCTCTTGAACTACTTAATGGATAAGAATAAAACTTTATTATTACGTAGCTATTAGAGGATCTAAGCTATATGGAAATTTGTAGAAGCCCTGGTATGGAGTCGTATTTGTTCGGCTCAACTATAAGAAGTAATTAAATGTTTTAATAAAAAAAATTGTGTTGAACATTTTTAATGTTTAAAAAAAAAATTAAGTTTTTAATGCTTAAGTTGCTTCATGAGCATTTTCTATTGTTATATGTAAAAAAATGATAATCTGGATTGACATGGTATCATCTGATGAATGACTGTACTTTTATGGTAGAGCTATTAGAAATATTGAAACGCAGCCTTAACAAAAGTTGTTGTGGTGAGCATTTTGTTATGACATTTTAAAATTAAATATCTGGTTCATCTGATGAATAAGCATTAATTGTAGTTCAGTTGAACAATAAGAATAATACCTTCTTACCTTAATTACTTCTTACCTTTTTGGAAATGGCATATAAATTTAAGCAAACATTTCACCGCCTCGAGTGGGCATCGAACCCACAACCAGTGAGTTTTACAGTCACACTTTGTGCCACTGCGCCACGACTGGCCTCGAAATAATATATCTTTAATAAAACATATAATTTTATGTTCAATTATAAATATTTATTTTTTGCCTAATTGAAATAAGCCTGATAAAAATTATATTTCTTTTTTTTATTTCTTTACGATAATTTCTAGACGACTCTAGTTATCGCGCTTACAGTCACAAACTTGTGTCCCTGCGCTACGACTGGCCTCAACACATGATACATGAATTTGTAATGTTAAAAATTAAAGATATTCTATTCAGGTACTTTGTATGGATATTGCAAAGAATCATGATAAACTTTATCGATCTAGGTTCTATTAATTCGTTACGATTTCTGTATCAATCCAGTATCATATTTTTTTTTGTCTTTCATAGCATTAAATTTTATTTAAGTACAGAAACAATATATTTTTTATATTACACATAAAAAAACCAGGCTAGGAGGCCAGTCGTGGCGCAGGGGCACAAAGTATGACTGTAAAACCGACTGGTTGTGGGTTCGATTCTCACTTGAGGAGATGAAATATTTATTTAAATTTTAAATGTATATTTCCATTTCTTTTCTCTCGCTCGTGTCGAGTTCCGCCATTCAACAAGCAAATCCTCCAGAATTTAGTGGAAAATGGGAAGTGGAGTGTCTTAACACTAGTCTCCCTCTGCCGACCCTGCTACTTGCGGGATACAGCTTGTATCTGAAAAAAAAAATTTTGTTTCTTTTTATATTTAATTATTTAGCTATATAATACAGTCTTTTAGTCAGCTTTCGTGGAAAATACGCGCGTGGAGTGTATACAGAAATCTCCTTCATTTACAAATCGTTGATCATGACTATAGACAAATTGGCATTTATAACAAAATTTCAATATAAAAATTGACTTTTTGGTAAAAATCACCGTTCTCGTTCGTTTTACAACTTGAATTGAATTCCACGAACTATATGTTTGCATATGTAAACAATTATGTCTATATTTGGACGAATCGTCATACTGTTAGATATATTTACTTCTAACTTATGATTTTAAAATATCTAATCAATCTCTTTCGTTCCAAGAAGCTGAATATAATATTTAGCTTTTTGGATTTAATTTATATTGACTTTTTCTTCATATTTAACAAGATAACAATAAACAATACCTTCTCTCTTTTAGAATATTTACAAACAACTAGCTCCACAATACAAATCGAGTGCTTACTCGCATGAACCCTGACATGGGAAGGCATTATTTGAAGCCGACGAGGACAGTGCCAATCTTTGTTTTTCTCCAAGGAAAACAATGAATTGAAACTGTTGACTTCCAACAATAGCTTAGACGTTTACTGTGCTTACGTCATTATGTCAAGGACTGTCTCTGGTATTATGCCTTAATAATTATCATACAAATTTGATTCTTAATACATTGTAGTAAAGGAATGGATTTCGAATGGCTATCTGGTGATTGCGACGCGCCTTATTACACAATAATCCAGCTTTACTTACAACGGTAAATTTAGTTTTATTTTTGCGAGTGTTTCAAAAATAACCCTTATTCCATCATATAAATAAGAACCAGTCATTGTAAATGTGGCTGCATTTGTTTTTTGTTTTTTTACAATGCTTGTTTTGGTGTATTTATCGTAATAAGTCAAAGTTTAAGCTTTTATATGATGCATTTGTAAATATGTATCTTCTCTATTGGGCCAGTCGTGGCGCAGGAGCACAAACTGTGACTGTAAACGCGACTGGTTGTGGGTTCAATCCCCACTTGAGGACACGGAGTGTCTTAACACTAAGCTCCCTCTGCCTACCCTGCAGTGTGAGGAATACAGCGTGAAGCTGATTTGATTCCATTTAATTTTCTGTTTATTTAGATCCTCGTAGAACAATACAGTGGGATAGCAGTATGATTGTAAACGCCATGGTTGTAGGTTCAATTCTTTTTAGGAGCAAGAAATTTGACCTAGCCGGAGCTAATATTAAACGTGTTGAATTCCGCCACTCAACAAGTTAGCTGCCCTTTTTTATCACTTGGGGAAAAGTGTAGTAACAGTATTTTTATCAGCTTCACGCTGTATCCCGCATATAGTAGAATAGGCAGAGGAAACCCAGTGTTATGACACTAGGCTTAGACCCTATGTTCCTTTTGCCGACCACCACACGGGTCTACTGCTCGAGTCTGTACTAACTGAACTGATAACGCGTTAATGGGACGATTCCCACTTGGCAAAATGAATGACTTAATAGCTTAATTTCCTCGCTCTGGTAACGAGACAAATTGTGGCATTAAGCTCCGCCACTCAACACGCAATGCCTTAAAAATTCAGCGGAAAGTGAGGAACGGAAGTGTGTTAATTGGACCAGGGAATCCTAATACTAGGATACCAGGTTCTCTCTGCCTACCAGAGCAAAATTATTCGGTTACTGCACGTGCAGTAATGCATAAAAAAATTATTAATTAATTACAGAAGAAAGAACCTTGAAAACATTGCGACCGTCATGGCGCAGGGGTACTAGGGTCTGAGTGTAATGTGATGATTGTGGGTTTGATCCCAAATGAATTATCAATATTTACATTTCGCTCACTTTGGCACCAAGGCAAAAGCCCAGAGTTGAGCCACACGACACGCAATGCCACGAAAAAATCAGCGAAAACTGGGGAACGGTGTGTCTTAACACTAGGTTCCTTCTGCCTACCTAGCTATGTGCGGGACACAGCGTGAAGCAGATTTTTTTAGAAGAAAGAAACATTTAAGAAAAAATATTTATCACTAACGTTATATGAGTTTGTTTGAGTCAATTTAACTATGCACATAAATCAAGATGATATGCTAATATTGGTTATTCGTCCATACGAAGATTTCCTTTTAAAATACTTCACGTAGATATTCAATATATATAAAAGCAAATCTTAGGACAATTCAAAAGTTGACTTGTCAAGTTACATAAAAATCTCAGTTGCAGGCAGTCTTGCAGGAAGAAACAGTGTGATTTGGATAGGCGTTGACCGGGTCACAATAAGGATCACTTTTTTCTGCATTTCTAGAATTTTTTAATATTAGATAGGAGGTTTAATGTATTTTTTAAACCAAGGCCAATAGTTATTACATTGCACTTGAATGAAATTTTTTGTGGTTTAAATGTATTTTATATAACAATTTTTAAACCTATAAAAAATAGTTACATATTGTACGCGAGTGAAGCCGGGGGAGGCTGAAAGTGCACAGCGTATGTTATATATTTAATTGGGAAAGCCTTAATTTTTCACGCTTTTGCGTAACCTTCCTCCAGTATCTTACATAGCGAGATTTGTACCCACGCCTCTTTGAAACCGTCCGCTCTGACCAACTAAGCCATACGTACTCATCGAACTTCGTCGAAATTCTTTTCTTGCTTAGGATTATAATTTAGCGAGAGAGTACGCTGTTGCTATTGTGACTGTAAGCACCGCAGGTTGTGGGCTTTATTCCCACTTGAGGAAATCAGTTTCATGCTGTATCCCGCACACAACACTCTAATCATAGGGAACCTAGTGTTAAGACACTCCGTGCCCCACTTTCCGAACTCTGAAGGCATTGAAAGAGCGAAGAAATGGAAATATGAATTTAAATAAATATTACAAGGAAATGAAATATTTTACGTTTTCATTCTTCACTCTGGTGTCGAAACAAAGCGCTGCGTTGAGTTCCGCAACTCAACACGCATTGCATCTAGATCTTCTTCAATAAATAGACTATCCAACATAAACAAGCTCCTGACATTAATAATAATTATATAAGATTTTTCTGTGAAACAGGTCCCGAAGGTTACAGTAAGATGAAGTACTTTAGCGCTATTATTATTTTTTGTAACGTTTAATTTATCTCTTTTACGTTATATGCATAATAATTGGAAGTACAGAATAGAAGTATCCATCTAGAATTACTTAGAAAAAATTAAGAAAATGAAACGGCAGGTGGTAATTGGCTTTGGCTGTGTAAGTTTTTGAACTTAGAATTATCTTACAATTCTTATACGCTTTTTTAAGGCAAAAACCCAGCGTTGACGGCGTTGTTGTTCGGCCACTCAACACACAATATCTCGAAAACTTTAGCGAACAGTGGAGAAAACAGTGTCTTAACACTAGCTTTCCCTCTACCTAGCCTGCTATATACGATTTTTGTTTTTGGCATATCTGTAGTGACATTATTTCATTCCAGTACTATACCTAGATAATCACTAAAATATGAACGGAAATACGGAGAAGAGCAGAACGAGCGCGTATAAGACCTACCCTACTAAGATTTCATTTTTGTACCGTTCTATTTTTTTAATATACTTACTTTTTACTGGATTTCAATTACTAATTTAAAATATATTCTATGAAGTATTTCTTCTTCTTATTTTAAATGTTTATTATATATATAATATGTTTTATAATTACCCTTGGATATTAGGGTGAACAGTAAAACTATAACCAGAATTGAGTTGCTCTGAGAAGAGATTTATTATATAAATAAATATTCACACTTTTACAAACATTCAACCTAAATCAATTACAAGCTCACCTGAAAAGAGAAACAACATTTAAAGCTATTGTTTCACCAGTTCGTATTAATTAAATATTAAAATATATTGTTCTCCCTTGTCTTTAAGAGACGTCAAATGTCATAGCTGAATACATACATGTATTCAGCTATGACATTTGAGCGAATGAATACAGTCATACCTACTAAATACTTATATGTTTACATATATAAGTATTTAGTAGGTATGAAAACTTAAAAAACTTAAATTTTAGTCTTTTGAAAAAAAAAATTGGATCAGGCTGTATCCCGCATATAGCAGAGTAGGCAAAGGAAACGTAGTGTTAAAACTCTCCGATCACTTCCACCAGTTTCCGCCTAATTTTCAAAACATTGCGTGTTGAATGGTGTTTATCTTGCAGAGCGGGCGAATAAAAATAGTTCACGCCCCCACATTGGAATCGAACCCACAAACAATAATGTTTTCAACTATACTAAGTTATATTCAATTATTAAATTACACATATTTCATTAAATAAAATGTATTGTAAATGTATAATTTTTTAATAACATTCTCTTATATGAACAGTAGAAGGTAAATTATAGAAGCGACTTCACCACTCATACGAAGCCGCAGCTAAAATCCTTGAAACACGCTTAATTACAACTTCGAAACTCAAGTAAGGGAAAGACGTGAAGTCATTCGCACACCGCTCGTCGTATGTGGCACTTCTGTTATTTATTATTTTTTTAATATTTTTAATATGCGTCAATTTGACGAAATTTTGACGGTGCTCGGAGTTACGGTGATGTGCTTTTGCGTCCACCGGACTCTCCAACTAGTCCCGTTGCGTAAGTTTTTAAATAATCCACTAAAATTATATTAATTTCGAATCAATTATGTGATTGGTTGTGGGTTCGATCCCTACTCGAGGAGATGAAATATTTATTTAAATTTATAT
>DWAN01002069.1:0-16036 GCA_018230445.1 Heliconius hewitsoni
CCGCGCTTTGCCTCGACACCAGAGCGAAGAAATGGAAATATAAATTTAAGTAAATTTTTTATCTGCTCGAGTGGGGATCTAACCCACAACCAGGTTCGGTTCGGTTTTACAGTCACACACAGTACAGGGTCAAATTGAGCTTGTAGGATTTTAAATACTCCCGAAAGAGTATCGAACCCCGAACCATCATTTGTCGTCCGGCTGTGCACTGCACCACAATATTGTTACTCATAGGAAATACCAAAATACCAACCTGAATAGATATCCTGTAATTGAGATAATGTTGCGATAACGTCGAATAGTTGATAGTACCGCTATATGCATGATTTCACAGATAACACGGCGTGATTTAAGTGAAGTGATTTTTTTTTCTTTAATGCTAAGTGAATCATAATATACGTATACAAAAAAAAAAGAGAAATATATATCATTTTTAAACATTTTTAAAGTGTTATTCCACACTTAGGAAAGAAAAATACTTATTACTCAAACCCGCGCCTCCTGGAAACCGACCAGTCGCTCGAAATTTTTATACGTGTTTTCTAAATAAATTGCATATACCATAATGGCGCTGCAATGCAACGTCCAATTATAAATTCAAATTCACAGTAGAAGGTTCAATTCCCACTCGTGGGATATATCCTCGTTCGGGTATACAAAGCACGTCGTTGAATTTAGCTACTTAACCAAAATTTTTCACACTATATTTTCACACTAGATACTTAGATTTCCTCTTGCAATTTTTTTATAATTGGCGTACTCGAAAAAAAAAAGATAAAGAGGAAGTGTATTATGTATACGTCAAATAATTTAATTGTTGAGTGGCGAAATTCAACGTAGTACTTTGTCTTGTTATGAGAGCGAGAAAATAAAATTAGTTTTTTCAAACTAGTGGGAATTGGACCCACACGTGTCGCTTTGTCACTGTACCGTGTGCCGGTCACTTACAAACTTTGTTGTTTCGATTCGAACGGTTGTGGGTTCGATTCGTACTCGGGCGAATGGAATATTTAATATTTTTATTTCCTTGCTCTGGTGATAAGGTAAAGCACGGCGTTGAGTTCTGCCACTCAACACACAATAATGAAGTGTGATCACTCATACTCCTATGAGTTTTTATTTACTTTTTTCCGTATGGTGCCCTAAAGAGAGAGCTGAATTTTCTAACAGTAGATTCTCATTCTTGTGCAAGGGTTAATGAAGTCGCTGTATCCCGTTCCTAGCGGGGTAGGTAGTGAAACTGAACTAATTGCTTGCGCTTCGTGACGCAGACCAATACCACTAATCCTACTACTACTACTTGGGGGAATTATTGATTTTCTATTCTTTGATCTTGTAAAAAGTTAAAGTGTGGCGTTTGGTTTCACTTAACAATTGAAATTGATGTCTCAAAAAACAAATTGATGTCTCAAAAATGCAGTTTAAGGGAACGGACCGTCTTCACACTATGTTCCCTCTGCCTAACTTGCCTTGCGGGGATACGAGTGAAATTGTTTTTATGAAAATATATTTAAAAATTAAACAGATTATGAGTTCGATTTCCACTTGAGAAAATAAAATATTTATTATTTTCATTCCCTTGCTCTCGTAACGGGGCAAAGCGCAGCGTTACTCGACAAGCAATACCTCCATAATTCATCGGAAAGTGGGCTGCGGAAGTGACTGTTAAAACAAAACGTTCCCAGGTTCCCTCTCCCTATTCTGCTATGTAGACGTGCTATGATACAGCGTTAAACTAAAAAAAGATTTCAAAAGGATTAAAAAATTAAACAATGGTAATTTGTGTTAACTTTATTACATCAATGCGTTAATTTCTTTACATTACATATATGTGTAAGATGTATGAGTATACATACTTATTATAAAGCAAATATACTGTTATAAACGATCTACCAGACTTGACTAATTATTATTTCAATATATTTATTAAAAATTATATTAACTTAGTTGATAAAGGGTAACTGATAAAATTATTTAAGTTCTAAAGTCAAGTCCAAGCCAATGCCAAGTTCCCAGCCATAAACTTGGCACTAGCAAAATAAATAAAAAAAAACTATATAATATAAATAATAAACATTTTAATCTAATTTAAATCTACTCCTGTCATATACTTTAGTTTTTTTTTAATTTATATTTTATTTAAATAGAATATAATAATATTTAATAAAGAGAAAAAAAAACAAAAGACACGAAAAGAAAATTAAAAGAATTGTTTAATAAACGAAAAGCTATTTAAAACACATTATTACAGCAAATGTGTTATTTGCTTTCATTGCTAAATATCTAAAAAATATATTGGTTATAAAATGATTTTTTTTTATTTAATTCAAAAACGAAGTAAAAGAAAATATTGATCGAAGGTACTTTTCATTTCATTCCTCTTCGGACGCCGGATCTACTGGTTTTCTGAAAAAAAAAATATCTTACACACACACACACACACACATTATATATATTTTATTAAATTATATTTTTGAAAAAAAATCTTACTTATATATATGTACGAGTAGCAGTGACGAAAAAACTCCGTTTTCCACTTTCCTCTCGAATTCGAGATATTGAGACGTTTTCAGTAGCGGAACTAAGCGCCGCGCAAAATCATATTACAATTTACTACCCATGTCTACTTACTGCCTGTTTTGAAATTTAGAAGGTAAAAACTCTATTTAGCCAAATATACTTAAAAAGACACAGTAAGTCATGGCTTGGTTGGTCTGTATATAATATCACTGTAACAGCGATAAGTGTAGACTTCCTATTCGACGGAGAGAATTAATTTAGAATTCATTTTCCCGGCACAATGTATGAAATTCGGAACGATAGTGGGGAACGAAAGGTACCATACACCAGATGCTTTCTGGCAACATTGAACATTTCTAAAATAGCTAGAAAAAAGTACCTTCACGTATTTTCCGACATAACGGACCAGTGTTATGGTTTCTGAGTGGCCTTTGTATCAGAGCGAGGAAATGAAAAGAATATATAATCATTCTCCCGATCATATTTCTTAAGATTAAATTCCTAGTGGATAAAATAACATTAAATAGATTTAATAGTATGTTTTGTCTTATTACGGAGTGAGGAAATGAAAAGATAATCATTCCCCTGACTGGGAATGAAACCCATAACTGTCAGACGATCTGCCACTGCTTTCTTTACTAGTTATACAATAATTACTATTTAAATTAAAATTACCTTTTATAGAAGTTTCTGAGCGCAATGGTATTTGGCACAGTGAAGGGTGCACAATCACATCGTGGCTTCCATTTGTATCCCATATCTCTGTCTCTCCCACTCTCTCCTTCTTCTTTATATCTGTCTCCCTCACTCATGATATCGGCAATAGATAGGTCAATTTTTTCGTTATCTTCTAATGAATCCGACCGCTTGCCGTAGCGGCCACTCATAAAGAACCTAAATGAAAATATTTAATTTTAAATAGATACAATCAGCGATATATTCAGCGCCGGAAAAAAAGAGAGTAGCAGGGTTAATAAATCTCTTTATACTAGCTACTTAGTCTTTACCTGCCATACAGGAAAAAGTATGAAGCAGCTTTTAAATATTCGTATAATAAACAAATGAATTTATAAATTATACCCTATTAATAAATATTCTATATACATATACCAAACAAAATTGAAATACAATTCTTTATTACTGAACGAAATGCTTGAACGAAATTTCACTAGGATAATTAACTTTATACCGACAGTTAACTTAACTGCCACTCCAATTTCATTTGAACGATTTTGTGTGATGCTAAACGAAAATACTTAATATGTTGAGGTATTTAATTGGTCTCGTGGGTGTCATATTATCTTTGAATAGGATTTTAATTGTGCCTGTCATCTTTAAGACCTTGAGATTTTGATGCCAGTCGCGCCGCAAGGGTGAAAGCGTATGTCTGTAAGCATGAACTCAACGCAATGAACTCCGACAGGCAATGACACCAGAATTCAGAAGTATCTTAATAGGGACGGAATGTCTTAATTTAGGTTTCCAGGTTCCCTCTGCCGTCTATCCTGTTGTGTGTAGGAAATACTTTCCACTGGACTCGAGATAATACTGTGAAGTAATATTTTACCTGTCGTTTCTGGGTGTGAGCATGCGAGGAGACGACCGCCCGTATCGTGAGCTAAGCACAAATGGCGACGCTGACACTAGCAAAACAGATTTACAAATAATTATTAATATGATAAAACAATAATAAAAATGTTTATGAAAAAATAATTTTAATAAAAAAATATTTAACATAGAATAGAATATATTTAAATGGGGATCCGGATTACTTCTGGCATATAAATATAATATAAAATTTTTGAAATTAGTACTCTAATACAAATGAAATATTTATTTGAATTTATATTTTCATTTCTTCGTTCTGGTGTCGAGGCAAAGCGCGGCTAACACCAAGCCACTTAACACTAAGTTCCTTTTGCTTGTGCTGTGTGCAGAACACAAATTATGATGATTTTTTATTTTTTTATTTTAATATTCTAATATAATTTCTAAACTAAAACCGTGCTTAAAATATTTCTAGTTTAAAAATTCTAGTCGTCGAGTTCATGCTATGAAAGTATTGTATTGTCATCGGAAAAGAACACGAGACACACCGTTCCTCACTTTCCGACAAATTTTGCAAGCATTACATGTTAAGTGGCAGAATTCACCTTTGCGATTTGACTCGTCACCAGAGCTTGGAAACATAAATATAACATGTTTAATTTGGTCGAGTGGAAATCGAGCACGAACCCGTCGCCCTCACAGTCGCACGCATATGCGTCTGCACTCCGACTGGCCGCAATACTAATTGAAAATTATTATTAATTTTATATTGTATAACCTCATTTATCTATGAAAGCTATTAGATATATCATTACAATAATAATTTTGATGTCATTGTGATGTCTGACCTTTGGAAAATATCATAATATGTACCTAGATGATTATTAGCTATTACCATTTTAAAAGCTAGGATAAAATATGAACACAAGCTAGAACCGTTGCGAAAGTGACTTTATAATTTAAAATTTTATATATACGTACACACAGCTGAAACAAAATGTATTTAAAATTGAATAAGTCGAAAGAAAAAGGGATATTAGTATGTCAAAGAAAACGATATGTAAACTCACTCTCGGCTCTTTTGAGAGCGTTCACGTCGTATAGCGCGGCGCACACCAACGCTACGGCGAACACCCACCGCCACATGGCCTTTGCACTTGCCGTGGTCGCTCAGTCTGTGTTTGATGGTGAAAATACAATAAATAAAATAATAATATGTATTAAGAAATATAATTATATAGTGTATGGTTAAATATTGTTTTTTTTTCAAATAACATGAGGCTTCGTGGCCCAGTGGCAGAAGCGTTGATTGTGGGTTCAATTCTCACTCGGGAGAATGAATTATTTTCATTATTCAAAGCGTGACGTTGAGTCAATCACTTAACAAGCAGTCTCAAAAATTGGACGGAAATATAGTACCAGAATGTGTTAACACTAAGTTCCTACTAAATTGCACAGGAGGCTTTCATTATTATTTGTTCACCTGATTATTGAAATAGATAACATACTGACATGACAGGTGTTATTCCCTTACAATAATGTAATTTTTATATGATTTTTTTCACGAATATTGAATGTTGTTTTATCTAATTTTCCGTTAGATAAAGTAAACATAAACCTTCCAAATATAGCAAACAGCTACAGTTATTCACTAATATATACAAAAACATCGAAACAAAAATAAAATTAAGAATATTAATATACGATCCCACTCTAACTCCTGCCCGCGGCGATGCCCACAAACTTTGATTAAATTAGCATAATGTCCAGTCAAATGTACTGACTTTTAATTTGTGAAATAATTAAACAAAAGTTTTAAAATAAACACCCTCATAATTAATATGTAGGTAAATGTTTGTTTAAGCCATTATAATATTCTGTACTTGACCCTATTTAAGACTTTTCTTGCATATTTTTATTTCTCTTTTCTCTATGTTTATATTTTCAAAATATATTTAGAAGTAATGGTAGAATTACGCGATACAAAAGTAAATTGAAATTATGAGGCCATTGCAAGGAAACAGCATTTGACTATGAACGCCTTGGGCGTGGGTTCGAATCCGACTCGGGGAAACGAATTGTTTTAATTTCCACGCTCGGTTAAAAAAAAAACGATGATGGAATTCATTTCGTCAGTCAAGACGCCATGTCTCGAAAATAAGTTTAGAATGGAGTATGTTGATACTAGGATGTTTTAGCCAGATCGTACTGAATAGTTTTTGTATATAAAATCCTATAAATAAATAAAATAAACAGAAATTTAATAAAAATCTAAATTTTAAACAAGTCTTTAACGAAATATAATTATTTTAAAAATATTATTTGTTTAATCACATTTAAATCGAGGCCGTTATAGCGCAGTATATAATATATAGCTATATTATTTTGATTTCACCGTTCAGATAAGCACAGAGCAGCGTTGAGTTCCGCCACTTAACCCTCAGTGTCTCGAATTAGGACGGAAGTGGGTCAACAACCAGACAAAAACAATGCACTTTTAAGTAATCTAAGCCTTTTCTAAGATTATCTAAGCTTTAACTTGACTTTACAAGGAAAGCACCTCAGTACATCCTTCCGGTGTGCCGTCGGAAGAACAGCTACTTTGTGATGCAATTCTGATTTTCTGAATACAGAAAAATATATCGTCGTATAGCAGTACAGCGTCTGATTGTATGCGTGACGGTTGTGGGTTCGATTCCCACTCGAGGATTTTAATTATTTTCAATTCCTTGCTTTGGTACAAGACACAACGCGGTGTTGAGTTCGCAACTCAATGCGCAATGTCTCGAAAATTGAGGGAGAAGAGGGAAACCTGTGTTCCCGCTTTAACACTGGGTTCAACCTGCTAAACCTGTTGTGTAGCATAAAGCTATAAAAATACAGAAAAATATGACAAGTGTTAGTTAAACTCGAAATAAAGGCCACGGGGTCAATAGTCAATTTTCAAATATAATTTTATTGCACCCCCCAAGAGTTATCCATCAATTGATTTTTACCTAGTGGTAATAAAGCTTAACCCTTAACCACTGACGTACGTACGGGGTACGTCAACTTAACGATTTTATAACTTAATTTTGCGCGGGAATTTGATCGTGCCTTTTTTGATAGAGTCTTAATCACTAGTAACGCGTACGCAGCGGGGGCGTCAGTATTAGTGTGACTTTTTATAATGATGTGTTTATGATTATCTGTAGATAAAATTTATCGTAAACAGTTTATTTCCAATTCTGAGCCATCAAATTTAAGAAAAGAGAGGGAGCGAGCGAAAGCCAACGAGGGAGCTAGCGTCGTGAATCGTATGAATCATCACTCGATGAAAATTATGCTTTTCTATCGGAATAGACTTGCCTGATTATCTAGAGACTCCTAATGCTGCTGCTTTAGATCTCATTTTTCGAAAATTTGGCTATTTCTATTCGGCTCATTTTGTAGCCTAATGCAGGAGGGATTTTTTATATATCAACGATAAGATGCTTCGGATCGTTAGAAAAATTTGTCAAATATAGCTGCGCAAGAAGAAACAGATTTTAGTCATATTTTATAGCGTTCTGGATAATTCCACTTTCAATACTTTCATTATCGTCTAACATTTAGAAAAAAAAATTGAGAAACACGACCCCACAGCTTTCATGATCTTTCGAGTATTACTGGCCGTATCTTAGACAAGGATAAGGCTATGGAAACTTGTGTTTCAAGCAGAAACGTAAGTAAGTTAAGTTGTAGTTAATCGTTTACAAAATATTAAGAAAATGTCCAATGATCCATAACACATGTCTGTAGTGATTAAATGAAATAATATAAAAAAAGTAATTAACATGTGATTTAAAATTATGTAAATTTCATAAATTCCTAAGAGAATTTCATATTATTTAGTGCCTTTTGAAATTGCGCTTTAGATTAAATTTAGTTTTGCAAGATGTTATAAGGTTTTAGGTACGTGTTTCGATTTAAAAGACATCAACGCGCTCGATGTATAGTTTTGAATTATGGTGTTAATTTATTTTTTTTATAAATTTGCCAATATCTTTTGGTCTGTTACCAAAATATTTTAAACCAAGCAAATTCTGTTTGGTTGGACGCGATTATCTCAGAAACTACTGATTTGATTTTAAAAAAACTATTGAAAATAAAAAAGTTTATCTGTTGATATTACATCTGTCATACTAATTGTTACGATGTTTTTAGATATTAAGACTTAGCTACTTACATTTGACCATGGGAGCCGTAAGTTAGTGCCAGTGTATTATTAAATTAGATCACTTAAAAAATAATGTTAATTTTTTTATTTTATTTAAGTTTTACTTAACTTTTTTACATGTATTGCCTAAACGTGCGCCTATAAACGCGTCAAGCTGTGTTTTGTCATTGCCCTGCAAACGAGGCAAAACCGCGGCGTTGAGATCCGCCACTCAACACGCACTGCCTCCAGAATTCAGTGAAAAGTGGGAAAGAAAAAAATATCAACATGTCAAAACATATCTATTATGTAAAAACATCTAATTCCTTACGTTCAAATTATTTGTACTTTCTTTTTATTATTTATAAAAAAAATAATATTCTAATCTATTTTATTCATTTATTTATTCTATGAATAAAGTGTTCTTTTTCCAAATGGATTTTATTAACGAATGGAGGGCTTTAACGATAGGTTCGCAAGTTGCCTCTGCTGATATTTTTCTACTTAAAAACAGCAAATTAAATCATTTGGCTAATTAATACACAATTTTAATAATGCATTCCCGTCACCAGTACCTGTACTATGTATACAACACTATGCTTCCAGTCTAAATTAAATTTTAAAATCAAATTAATATCAGCTTCACGTTATATCCCGCACACAGAGTAAGCAGAGGCAACCTTGTGTTAAGACACTGCGTTTCCCCCTTTCTGCCGAATTCTGGAGGCATTGCGTGTTGAGTGGCAGAACTCAACACCGCGCTTTGCCTCGACACCAGAGAGAAAATATGGAAATATAATTTTAAGTAAATATTTCATCTCCTCGAGCGGGGATCGAACCCACAACCTAATTAATCCCAACCAACGGGCCTAAGACTGGCTAGCATTCAATTTGGCTTAATAAAATTTAATCAGCATAGTAAAAATAGATAAAAATATAGAGAGTTATAATAGAGAGATGAAAAAGAAGCCGTCGTATAAAATCAAAACAAATATAGAGTATATAATACCGATTTAAAAAAGAAGCCGTGGTAGTGCAGTGGGCCATTTTTTAACTATAAACGAGATAGCTGATTCGATTCCGACTCGGGAGCATAATTTTTTTCAGCTTCATGCTGTGTCCTGCATATAACAGGGTAGGTAAGATTAGACCTAGTGTTATGACCGTGTTGAATGACGGAACTTAACGCCGCGCTTTCCTTTGTTATTAGAAAGAGGCAACTGTAATATTAAATATTTCATTTGCCCAAGTGGAAATCGAATCCACAACCGTCACGTTTACAGTCGCGTCTCATGGTTGTAAATTACATAAATCAAAGATCTTATAAATTATATTTTTATTTCGCCGCAAGTTCAAAAATTGAGTGAAAAGTAAGAAACGCAATGTCTTGACACTAGATTCACTCTACCTACCCTGCTATGCGCTTTTTTTATATTAAAAACTATTTTAAAAATTTAATATCTCATTACTTTAAATATAAAAAAATAAATAATCACTTACCTATCTGGGTAAAAGGTAACAGGTAACAGGTATGCTCTCGCCAAGCGTCAGGACAGTTCTGAGGCGGGAAGCAATCTAGCTGCGCTTTTGATGGACACGCCGCCCTCGCCGACACCCACTTAGATAACCCTATATATAGCTTTTAGTTTAGCACCGTTTATTTTATTATTTATTTACAGGGTGAAACTAAAAAACTTCACGTTGTATTCCACATACAGCAGGAAAGTCGGAGAGAACCTAGTGTTGAAGCCCACTGTTCCCCACACCGCCCAGTTTTCGATACATTACGTATTGAGTGGCTGATCACAACACCGAAATGAAAATAATTCATTCCCTCTGGAATAGAACCGACCACCATCGCGATTATAGTTAGTACACTGTGCCGCTTAACTCATCTTTGTATGAATATTTAAATAATGTCTTAAGAAATTGTAATAAAAGTTTGCAAAGACAACGTGAGTTTGATCAGTTCTTGAAAGTTAAAATAAGATTTATACTAATAAATATTTTATATATTCGTAACAACTGCCTGTAAGCGTGTCGCTTGTGGGTTCGATTCCCACTCGACGGAATCAATGATTTTCACGATCTCGCAGTGGCAGACAAAGAGAGACATGGAGTTCCGCTACTCAACACGAAACGTCTCAAAAATTCGGCGGAAAGTGGAAATTGTTTCAGATTGAATATAGTTTGCAACATTGTTCTACAATAAGATTATAGTGAATATATTTTCATAAGAAATATCAAAAGTTAAGCACTGGTTGGCTGGGAGATATTTTCTTTAGAAGTAAGCTCCCCCTTATCATCTTACCGCTTCATTTTACATTTATTATGTGTAATAAATAATATCTATAATGAAGAAAATTATAAAAGAAACATGTTTTTTTAATTTTTTAAAGTGATTTTTCTCTTTAATTCTTACTGGATTTTTCCACATAATGACAAATACAATGGCTCGAAACTCACATTTATTGATTAATAATGGTAATAATATATATAAGCATAGAAAAAGGCGTGTAACAAAGAAAGAATGAAAAAGTAATACAGACAGACGTACTCCATTTTTTTATAATATAGAGAAATATAAAGGTACCGCCATCCATAGTGCATGTTTGTTTGCAGGACAATATCAAATCATGTCCGCCAAAGAACTCAATAGCGCGTGATGGCGACATGAAGATTCGATTAGCATTATCAGTTAAAACAGTTATAAGTACAATAATATCGATTTTTCTTACATCACCACTATAAAGTTGCTGATTTAATATTATTTAGTTAATTTTTATAAATTGGTGATACGGCGATATAATTGTTAAGTACATATCGATATTTTGAAGTTATACTAATCGATTTTTAAGCAAAATCCATAATATAAATTATAAATAGTGAAAATAATACAAATTTAGAAATATATAGCCTTTAAAATTCTTAATTAAAAAATGAAAAACGGGAAAGCGCGAGCGCCTCGCCCACCGAGGGTTCCGTATTAAAATTGAAGGTCGAAAATGAAGCTGTTTCTATAATTCAGATTTAGCTTCGCCAGACCCCTTTCATTTGATACCTCATTCGAACTAGCGGCTGTAATACCAAATTTTGCCCCTCTTTTATGGCTATTATTTTTTAGGATTTAACAATAAATGTAAAGTTTTCAGGTTTTTCTCTAAACGAGTACTATCTACAGATGCTATCTGCTAAATTTCATAATTCTAGGGCAACCGGAAATACCCTATGAATTTGGATTCCCTTTATAGTATCGAAACCATCTCTTTTGTCTAAATAAATATCGAAATTCTTGAATAATGAATTATTTTTATCAGGAAATCATGGAACCGTAGATCTGAGTATATGGTTTGAATTTCAATTCGATATTTCCAATCGTTCCAGAGATAAAGTGTCTTGACAGACAGACGGACAACAGTGTCATCTTATAAGGGTTTCTTTTTTCCTTAAAAAGTACGGAACTATAAAAATTATGTGTGAATATTGTTTTAAAAAATCAGCAAAATATTCTATTGGTACCAAAAAAATACAATATAATGGCACCAGTTATAAAATATAATTTTATCCAAGTTACAAAATATTATTAATTTTAATACCTCGAAAATATGTTCGAATTGTTTTAGGTTCGTTTTAGCCAAAAACAAAGGCAATCCCCGCCATGGCACAGTGGCACCAGCATGCGACTGTAAACTGTTAGTTCTAATCCCACTCGAGGGAATGAAATATTTAATATTTTTATTCAATAAACGAAGACAGGTAAAAGTTTTAACCAAAGTCCCGTTATTTTTTTGGCAATTCATAAAAAAATTATAATAAAATAACTGTTAAACAACTTTACGCTGTATCCTGCACATAGCAGGGTAAGCAGAGGAAACCTAGTTAAGACATTATTATTATTACTATTAAGACATTCCGTTTCCCATTTATTGCAGAAAAATTATATATTGCTAAATGTCAAAATGTCATTTAGTTCAGTAGTTACTTTAGTAATTTATTTTTACATTCTTATTTTCAGAAGTTTTACTTCTACAAAGTTCGATCTTTTTTGATTGTCGGTTACTGGTGCCGTTACCGTGGGTACGTTAAAAAATTGAAATATTCTGTCGCATCGAATTGAAATCCCTGCAAAAGTCACTGTGCCGTGACTCCGTTAATGAGTATTCATTAAAAAAGTTATTTCCACCCACCTTATAATAGCAAATTTGTTCGTCCATACTTTGATACTTTTAAAATAAAAAAAAATATATTTAACTTTACAAATACGAATTCTGCTAAATGAAATTTAAATTCCAGACCATCGTGGTGCAGTGAGATATCGAAATCGAAATGATACGGAAGTGGATTCATTTTCATTCTATATATAGATAATAACTGAATTTATATTATTTTCTTTATTCCGCTTTGGTGGTACTAAGTTTCCGCAGTCTACACTTCTTATTATTTTACAGTTTATTTACCAACTGTTTATTTAGCTGTATGTAAGAAAAATCATAAGCTGAAATAAAAAATAAAACTAATCAATTTAAACAAGGTTTGTTTCAACATTTCTTTCAACATTTTAGGTAGCTTATGATTTTTATTACTTTCTCGCGTCTACAGATAGAAGCTAACTGATTATATTTGAGACACTTCGCTCACAATTCTTAATTGATTATCTACATATAAAAAAACTATTTTTTTCTGAAGGCATTGCGTGTTGAGTGGCAGAACACACGCCGTGCTTTGCCTCGACACCAGAGCGAAGAAATGGAAATATAAATTTAAATAAATATTCAAGACACCAGTTGTATTGGTTTTTTTTCCCTAATCAATTTGAATGAATTTGATATCTGTAATAAGGAATTCCGTTCAATTCATGTATTTAGTTACACAATTGCTAATATCAAATTGTACGTGTTTTAAAAGTAAAAGGAGGAAAAAGGAGGATTCAATTCCTGTTGCCATCTTTGGAATGAAATAATGAGTATTTGTATTTCTTCACACTAGTAATGAGGCACAGCGTGGTGTTGAATTTCACCATTGAACACGGAATGGTTTAATAATTCGCCAGAAATTGAGGAATAGGGAATCTTAATAGCAACGGAGTGTCTTAACACTAGGTACTTAACATCCGGATCCGTGGATCCGAGGTTCCCTCTGCCTACTCTGCTATGTATGGGATACAGCATGAAGATGTAAAAAAATTTCGCATAGTGAGGTCGAGGATCTAATGATTAGCACTACACACTCCGTTCTCATCTATCTTCCCTGATTCAAGACAATATATATATTTTGAGAGGTGAAATTCAACCCCACGCTTTTCCTTGAACTTTTAATGTTAGTAAAAAATATCAAATTCTTTTAAACCTCAATATGGCACAGATGATTTATACAATGATGAATGTATACAAATACACTAGTTTTTATTCCATTAAAAACAACCAAGTAGTTTTTTTTTTATTATACTTTAAAATATTTACAGTCAACTATTTTTTTATCATACTTGAACATACTACTTCGATACATAGATTAAAAAAAGGAATATTAAAACGAATATTAAAAGGAATATTATTTCGATGTTATTTCTACGACATCGATTAGATAATCGATGTCGTAGAATTAACATCGAAAAGATTGGATAGATCAATGTCAATTCGATTATCTATGTTAACGTCTTGTATGGTCCCTATTTTATTGCCATACATTTATGAGCTTAATATGCTACAATTGCTTTTTATAATATAAAATTAATTATAAAAAAACGTTTATACTGTAACCAATAAATTTATTTATAAATATTATTTATTTAATATCTAAAGAAGTAATTGTTTTTAGATATGTTAAAAATTATAATAATTTTCTTAAAAGTATCATAGCAATGAACAATAGAAATATTACAAAGCTTGTAATTAAGTTTAAAATGATTGTATTATACTTTGATTTACAATATCTTTTATTATTTTATTGACAGTTTATCATTTATTTATTACATTTATTTATTAACTCTTTATTTGTTACATTTTTCCAAATAGATAACTAGCAACATTTTGTAAAAGCTGTCTTATGAAAATAACCGAATAGCTTTATTTATATTTGATTTTAAGTAGATAAGATTGATTTCAATAACTTAGAAAATGTTCAAGCTTTATTTAATAAGGAAATAGTGCTATCCAAGTGTTTGCTGTACAAGTGAAACGGGGCCAATTATAATTTTGGACGTAAAATTTATTTTAAGTCATGTTTTACAACTTCTTTAAATAGTGGGTAACATATTAAAAATGCTAAGTAAGCGCTTTTAAACGACAATATAATTTTTACCTCATTTAGTCATAGCACGTGTAAGATCTTGTACAAAATATAATAAGTTAAACAGTACAAAACCACATTTACAATGGAAAATAAAATTTCTCAAACATTCAAAGTGCAATGGTTAAACGACACATTGAAATTTATTAGAAATGATAACCAATTAACTATGGATTATCCTAAAATGCCTATTGCACATGTGGAATACTTTTATACTTCACTATGTCAGCGCGAAGATCATGTAGGATTAGGATTTAAGTCCCTTTATTCACCTTTATGGGAGGCAATGGCTGCTTCAAGTGAAAAATACGAATTTAAAATATTTGCTCAAATTGAAACTAATGATATGGGGTAAGTATTTTGTACATATATGATTAATAATATATTTATTTAATTATATGAAGTATAAATTAAATTTGATAAAAAATACAATATTTAATTGAAAAAGATATTAGGTATATGAGTTTTAACTTAACATTGATTGTTCAAGTAAAGTGGTTTTCATATTTAAGATTCAATTTAAGCAATTGTCTATATTTAATCTCCAACTCCAACAATATTAAACAAAATAAAATTTTAAGTTCATGGATGTAATGTCTCACAATGTACTCACAATTATTATTACAAATTACTTTGAAAATTGTGAAACACCTTTATTAGTTATTGGAAAAACACATTATAAATTATTTATTTGTAAAATGTATTAAAATTTGAATGTAGCAGGACTCGAACCCGTGCCTCCTGAAAACCGACCAGGTGCTCTGACCACTAAGCCATATGTTCTCATCAAGCTATGTCCAAATTTTTATATGCTTATTACAACTTATTTATGATGTTAGCATCTCTGTGGGGAGGTTTTTACAAATTTCTGCCACTCAAAGATTTATTAAGAATTACTAAGAATTATCATCTGGCAAGAGAGAATGCTATTTGTTAGATATTTTTAACATTTTTAAAGTGTTATTCCACACTTAGAAAAGTCACTTTAACATTATAACTTGTTTTTCTTTCTTTGTAAATGACAAACAATGTAAGCTTGCTATAATTGATTACACATGGTGCATTGTTTTTTTTATTTTTCATTTTAAATTTATTTAATTTACTAATAGTATAATGATTTATATAAAACTTATATTTCAGCCAATTAGTAATAAAGAAAATACCAAAAGATGTAGATGATTATCAAAATAAACCTGTGTAAGTATTTCATTTTAGTTTTTTTTAACAAATCAGGCCAGAGGCAGCTTGTGAGTGTAAGTGCAACCTTTGGGAGATTTCCTTACGACTCTGAGTTATAAACTTAACATTCCCATGAATGCTGATTGAGTAGATGTAAAAATAATGCAGACATCCATTCCCACTAAATCATGGTTGCACAGACTTATTAGTACTAGGGGCCACTTGGGCAAATCATGAACTGATGGCGGGCCTGCCGCCAAAAGTTTCGAACATATTTTTGTTTGGTTTTATTCTGTAATAGAATTTAATATTTTTTTAATGTTAATG
>DWAN01002070.1:0-16034 GCA_018230445.1 Heliconius hewitsoni
ATATATATATATATATATATATATATATATATATATATATTGTGTATCAGTATAAATATTAAACCTGTTAACAAACTATCGTTTTCATATCCAAAGAACTTCCTCGTTACTCCAAGATTAACCGACATCGAGATCTCTCTACAGATAACATTTTAGAACTGGCACCTACTATTTTATTACAGTACTATTAATTACCCATTACGTATTTAAGTTCCGTTTTATAGTATTCGTTTAATTGTTTTTATTATCTTCACACAGTCGGTGGGCAACTTAAATGGGTTTAATTATACGCTTCTTTAGTAAAACATGTAATTATTTTATCAAAGCTCTTTTTTGTATAGGTGAGAAACATTTATATTTTCGATTTGTACGATAGTACAGAATAGTTCCACACTTTCCGATCAGTTTTGGAGATATTGCGTGTTGAGGACATATAAGTAAAATTGTTTGATTATTTGAATATTATTTTACTCGCGTAATTCCGATCTCATGGGGATTACTATTTTCCATTAGAGAAACAAATAGGATCCTTCAGTAAAAGTTACATACAGACAAAAAGTAATACAGATGATAATAGTTACATAATATATTCAATTCGATTTATTCTCTATATTATTTTGTAACTATAATTGAATAATACAAATGTTTATATGCACGTCTTGCAGTACACAATTACGCTTCCTGGAAGAGGATATCCTGATGCAGTTAGACTCGTCATTTAAATACTTTTACTTTTACTTAGTCGCATTTCTTACGATTAATTATAATAAAATAGTATTTATTCTAATTTCACCGCTTCCTTTTGCTGATTGCATTCAGTGTTTGAAATGGTCGTGTATAATAATTTTATCGTGTATAATAAGTTGATGATAGTGGACGAGGTGAAAGCAGGTATGCAGAGACCGTAGTGTTTAGTGTTGCCTCTACTGCTGCCCTTGCATAGGCTTTAAAAGATTTTGAATATTTTTTTAGCTTGAAGCTAAAAAAAAAATATTCAAAATCTTGTAAATTATTTTTTGATAATAAATAAATAATAAATAATACTAACCATTTACTATATAGAATTAAATATGAAACAACATAAAACAATGGGAAGTGAGAAGATTGTAGTTGATATAAAAATGTTGTATTTTACTTCACGCTCACAAAAACTACCTATAAAATTACCTACTACTATAAAATTACAATATATATTTGTTGGTTTGATTAACTAGTTCCACTTCAGTTAGATTTATCAGCACATTGTAACGAGGTTGCATAGTACATACTTACTCAATAGCAAATAATGACTTGTGTTTTAACTGGTTTTAATTATGCAACTTTATCTGATATAGAGACTCAAATAGAACAGATGAAAGATACGATACCTTAGATTTTTATCAGTCATCGTTTATTGCTGTAATTGAGAGGTTGATTCGATCAAGTGGAGCGGGACCAAACCAAATCTTTAATTTATGTCAGTTAAATAGCCTTGGATTGCTATATCAATTGTTACAAAAGCTATTTTTATTTAATTTAAGTTTTTAATTATTTATATTTTTAATAATAGGTCAGCAGAAAAAGCTTAAGTTTAAGCTTAAGTAACATTCATTTCTCCCATTTTCGCACAACGAGAGGTTGAAGTGAACGCCATATTTGTTGATCAGTGCGATTGTTGATCAGATCAATGAAAATCAAAATAGTTCATTGCAACTATAAATATTTAATAGTGAGACTCGATTCCACAACCATTGTTTTTACAGTCAAATGGTTTTGCACTACGCCACTATGGCCTGAATAAAAAAAATATGCATATTGACAGTCAATATTCCATTATTGACACAGCTTATTAGAAGATCAAAATTAATTTACTAAATTATGATTTTCGTTCCACTCCATTATATTCTAGAACGACTATACATGTATCTGAATACATATATAGTCCTTCTAGATTTACTAAAGCAACCAATACCCAAAATGCAAATAATACGCGTTGACGTTGTCATAACAACGTGTGCTCCACTTTATAAACAAAAAAAAATTAAATATTGTCAAATGCATGGTAGTGAGTGTAACGTTTTATTTACTGATTTAATGTACTTTATAAGCTTGTTATCGTGTCCCAGATTTATTCCATATTTCATACTCCTCCGTGCGTGCAATCTTTGGAAAAAAAAGGTCCAAATTTTTGCTTCACTTATAAATATATAGACATGTATGTATATTATTATAGTAAATATAGGCACAATATAATAACATGATAGTATGTAGATTTGTAAATCTAACGTGTTATTATATTGTACCTTATAAGAAACAGTAAGTAGACTTGAGAACTAGAACGGCAACCAGTACACAAACGCTTGCATTTTCTGTTAGAAATTACGAGACGAAATAACGGCAGTGTAGGACACACTGCCGTTATTTCGTCTAATGTACTTTATATATTATAATCTACTTAAATTTATTATTTTTCTTTAGTTATATGATAAATGGAATAATCATGTAACAAAAACGCGGCGTTAAATTACACCACCCAACAACACCTCAACGTAATGTCTAGAAGATTGAGCAGAATGTATGATAGAGTATCTTGGCACTAGATTTTCACTACCTTAACAATTGTTACTAAAAAATCTAAGAAAGAACACGCTATGAACATAAGTTAGCTATATATTTTCATCTCACTTTAGCTATTTTGATCATTTTTATTTTTTTCGAGAACGACACAAAAAATAACAGCAGTCTTACAACATTTATGTATCTCAATTCTAATAACTTCGCTCGGCCAGTCGGTCCTCAGGTTTTTTTCTGGCCACGAGAACGAAACCGCAACTATAAACTAGTATGTAATAAAGTAATTTAATATTATACAAACATGTGTGATTGTAAAGCATCATAAATTTTTTCGAAGAGAAATAAGAACTAAAAATTTATTTTGGAGTTTTGCATCTTTTAGCGAGCAAGCTGCATACAAATATAAATTCAGCTTACCTTTTGCGCTGCTTAAATAACTTTTACTTCATAATTTACGTATGAAGTCGACTAACATAACGTTCACAAGCGATGCAATGTACAGCAATTAAAACTTAAACTTTGTTTACGAGTGCACCTTTCGGCCAAAATTCGTTAACTTGACATAACTTGGTGGAACTTGGTGAACTTTCTTAAAGGCTTCACAATGAAACACGAACTTGGAGCCAGGAGACAGCGGCTTAATGCTTCAATATTGCCGGCAACTTGGCAAATATCGACGGAATCTCTCCCGATGGGTTCAACTTGTGCTAAATTATCTGTATATTATATTTATTGTGATAAATTATATTCGATATTATCAATATTGAAATTTTGAAGTAGCGTTTTGGCATTAAGCTAACACCAGCTAACATCAGAATAATATAATAATAATAAGGTAAGCAAAATTGATACTAAATTTTATAGTGTCTATAAATAATATTATTTAAAAGGAAAACAATTATTCATTTTGATCTCTCTTGTCTCTTGCAATTTTATTAGAGAAAGTTCAGAGATAAGTGAATTTTAAATTGCAAAACTTTTATCTTGGATGAAAGCTTGCATGTGAATTTGTACAATGAAATGTATATTCTAAGATAAGAAGTACAAACTTAAAATGAAGTCAAACTATTGTTTAATAGAGATAAAATTTTAAACAATTTCTCAAATAATTTAGTTAGTTTAACGTATAATTGCAAATTATATAAATGTAGCTTTACTTTAATGAATAATTTGCAAAATATGCATTTTATTATTTTATAATTTCGCGCTGAATCCCGCATATAACAAGAGTAGGCAGAGGGAACTTATTATTTACCCACTATGCTCCCTAGATTTTGCCCAATTTTTGAGATATTGTGAGTTCAGTGGCAGAACAGAATCACTGAAATTGTTATTGAGGCCAGTCGTGGCGCAGCGGCACGAAATGTGACTGTAAAACCGACTGGTTATGGGTTCGATCCCCACTCGAGGAGATGAAATATTTACTTAACCCTAGATTACTAACCTTATTTATCGACGCTTATTACGAACCTTCGTCGTTTCGACTACGGTATTTAATAAAGGGAATAATGGGTTTTATTTAAATGAAACGAGTATGTTTATATTTTTTTAATAATTATTTATATCCTTTTCTCCTATTAATTATGTTTATATAAACTAAAATATCATAATTATTAACCATCAGCCTTTTGAATAAGATCATAGGTTTTATGCAAACTCAACAATAGTAACATATTTAAAGTTTTTATGTAAGTATTATAAAAAATAAATGTAACAAACAAGCTCTAAATATTTAAAATTACGAATGTAATAAATGAATAAAATAAAAAATTTGGTTTAAATCCAGCAATTAATACATTTGTGACGTACGTGAAGTTTATGCTCCCCGCACAACGATTTATTGCACTTGGTGCAACTTTCAGTCATCCAACATCTTTCGCTTTGCGGGCAAAAGGCACATTTTTACCTTTTTCAGTGCACAGGAGATACATGCGAGGTCCCAATTGTAGAATTCGAAGTGCTCCTTCCCGACATTTTTAATATCTGTGTAATTGAGTCCCGCAGACCAGTTTAAGGAGATGATATTGTCAATCTCTTTTGCATGTGGGATTCGATTAGCTTGTGATACAGGGCTTTTAGGTAATCATGTCTCGATAAATGTTTTTTGTTAGCATATATATTATAAGTCATATAAAAAACGTAACTATTTATAAATGCAATATTTAGCATTCTATAAGAAAGGCACAATTGCCAGTGTTTTTTTCTATTGCAAGAAGCAAGGAAACACATGTGGTCCAAAGTGTCTACACCTCCTTTAGTTTGGTTGTAAAGTCCAATAAAGGAGTTGTGTCACTACTTATCTGACTGTCTTGACCTGAAAGTTGTTGCTGAGTCAACGAAGAAACTTCATCTTCACCATCTGTTTCATAAGCAGGATCAGCCTCAAGGTGGTCTTCTGTCTCACTCCCTGATTAATTTTCTATATCGCTGTCGTCTTGTAATAATCACATCTAAACAACTAATAATAAATAGCACTGAATATAAACAAAATAAATAAACAATGCAAAAAATAACGCAAATATAAGCTACTAAACTAAATAATACAAAATATCACAATACGAGCCATGGTTGGTGGAATGGCGCTCACGGGCCCTCATCGCTCGAAATATTATGATCAGTCGCGGGGGCAATGGGTCGATATAGACTACCTAAAGTATGAAAGCAGTACGATCGCGCGTGCAAAAATTAACGCGAAATAAACAAACCCGCGTCGTCGAAGCGACGAAGGTTCATAATCTAGGGTTAAATTATGTTTCGATTTCTTTTGCACTGGTGTCGAGGCTAAGCGCGGTGCTGAGCTCTGCCAATCAACACGCAATGCCTCCAGAATTCGACGGAAAGTAAGGGACAGAGAGCCTTAACACTAGGTTCACTCTGCCTACTCTACTGTGTGCGGGATAAAGCGTGAAGTTGATTTATGATTTATAATATTGAATGTTATTAGAAATATATCTAATTCCACTAGTTATATTATAATATTTAGTATCATATTTTTATTTAAAATAACATGCTTACAACTACTTAACTTAAATATATTATTATTAATTATATTAAGTTTAAATAGCAAAAAGTAAGTATATAATATAATGATCATAAAATTACGACAATTATGACATAAAATGATGAAAAAAATCTTTTAGAAGCCTCATTATATACACAAGAAATTGTGAGAAAGGGGACACAAAAGATTGCAACAATGAATGTTGAAGAAATATTCCCTTTAAATTGGCACAGTTGGGTGACTCGAGAAATTTCTAAGTAATTATATAGTAGCTAGACCTAAGTTACATATGTATGTGGTGATGGGCTTAATATTCGTTGTTTTTGTTTTATTGTTTGTTGACAAATATTTAAAATAACTTGTTTTTGGGCTACGTTTAATAAATATTGTAAAGCAATATAAGCATACATAACAAACTTGGCCCTTTTGGATATTATTAATCAAGGCACTCCGTTCTCCACTCACCTACGGATTTGAGAAAGTGCGTCGTGGAACTTAAGTCCGTGCTTTTATCTTGACAGTGTGGAGAAATGAGGTTAATTATTTTAAGAAAAGAATGTATTTATATTTAATTTTTTTTAACGTAATTTGACCTATTTGTCGATAAAACGACATAATAATTGCCCAATTAGAAGAATCTATTTTGTAAGAAGCGCGAGCAATTCAAAATGTCAAACCTAAATAAGCATATTCAAAAATTCTATGCACTTATATAACATTCAATAATATTTTCTTTTAACAAAGAAGATACTTCTATCTTATATAGCGTATAAATGTCGACTATTTTGATTGTATTTCAATAGAAATTATTACATTGCCTTTGGCCTTGTCATGATCTAAACGGTAGCGCCACAATAGCCTAATCACGGTGTTGCAAGAGATTGTGCTGGACTCTCCGTAACTAACAATGATATGGACGTGTTTGGTACATATGGCCGTGATGGAGACAAGCCTTTTGTGTTTTAAAATGTGAAAGAAGTTGTTGTTAAATTATATTATTATTGTAATTTTATGAGCCTGTAATATTTTTCTCTTTTGAGTTATCGCTTTGTCTTATAGAAACCAATAAAGTGTATTTTGAAAACATTGTATAAAAAATCCTAATGTCATGTTAATTTTCTTTTGACACGTTTACGATATTTAATATTTTCATTTTCGTAACTCTAGTACTGAGGCTAAGCGCGGCGTTGGGTTCTGGAAATGCAATGTCACCAGAATTCATCGGAAAAAAGGGAACGGAAGTGTCTTAATAAGAACAGAATGTCTTAACACTAGGTTCTCTGCTTTATTTTCTAAATGTAATTACTGCCTTGAGTAGAAATTTCCAGCTTTGGCACTATTTCTTATCGTATAATAAAGAAACTATAATAATTTGAACGACAGCATAATGGAAGTTCATCAAATTTGAAAAATTTGTTTACATACAAACTGACAGACACACACCAGGACAAGCGAATATAAATTATAACTTGTAAAATCGATAAAATATTTTAAAATACAACTTGTCAAATATACTTTAGGACGTTGCAAAAGTAATGGCATATAATAATACTTCATAATTATGGCTGAAGACGAAACACCCCTCCGTATTCGGTTGGGTGGTCAGACTGATATGTTTTTACTCGATGTTTACACATAATGACGCTTTAGTAAAACGACCGTTAACGAGACATCGTTATTAGAATGTGATTGCAGAAATTGCACTATTTATATTGTGGTAAAAAGTTAGACGTATGAGAATAAGAACAATTTTATATTTATAATTACAGTAAGAATAAAATATATATGGTTTTTTTGTCGGCTTATATTTTTTGAAAGAAATAGTTTAAAATTGTACAATGTATAAAATTATATATTATACTTTATATTTTTTATATTGCATATTGATTTATCTCAGGCACTTTACGAGAACATGGTAGTCATAGAAAATTCAACAACGTCTCACCAAGTAAACGGCTTTTTAAAATTAAACCTTTTATCGAGAACGTCTTGCCTCAGTAGGGAAGTAGTCGATTGGCTGAGTGGCTTCGAGTTACGCCAATCTACATGCCAGATTTTGAATTCAGGCGCAGTGGCGCAATGGAGAGCAGGAGTGCCAACAAGTGCATCTAAAAACAAATATTCTAAAATTTGATCCCACAACCACTATGCGTGCAATCCGAGTAAAAAGAAATATTTATAAAATAAAAAATACTATTAACATATTGTCTTCCTCTTTTTCTGACTTCAATTTAATGTGATATAATCGATTTTATAACAGCAATTTATATAAAACTCCCACTGCATAACACGTATCCCCAGTAATAATGGGGAATGTAAAGAACTGAGTGGTGCTTCGTCCCCTCTGTCTACATCGTAAAGGATAGCGTGTAGGTAAAAAAGAAATCTAGATTTACGCTTTAGGTATTTACTTTTAATGGAATAATACTTTACAACACCCATGAGGCAGTTTCAAAGTGGGTAAATCTAAATGAGAGTTGTGAGTTCGATATCCGTTTTAGGGATTAATTGAAAGTAAAGAATGGATATAATATGCAAGAAATTGTTTTCTTTATTAAGCTGCAGTGTGAAAAGCTAAAGTATAGCTGAATTAACACTCGGATTAGATCATAAAGAATGACTCTGGATTCAAATTTATCAGCCTTGTAACTGTAATTTTTTGTTAATGAAAATCATTACTAACTAGATTAAACCGAAAATGAGTTAAAGTATCCTATAATCTATTGGTGTAATGATAAATTAGCTTGTGAGGACGCTGGCTCTATAATACGGTACAATCTATAGTATTTATTGGAATATCTAAAAATAAATATTAAATATTTCATTCCTTGACAGAAAATCGAATCCACTAACGTAGCAATCACACACTTGTGGCCCTACGCCACAATGGCCTCGGTTAGGTTAAGTAATAGATTTAAAAAGAATTAAGTAGAACATTTAAAAAGATTGTGTGAAAGAATTACGGAAGACATAACAGTATACTCTAGAACATAGGCCAATTTTCCACGTTTCACGAAAATGTGAAAATATTTTCATTCAGAACGTGCATTTTGTACTTTCAAGCGGCCAGTTTTTCGTTAAACTGCCAGAACTGCTGGTTTACTTATTTTTATTTAGTTTGTGTCGAATAATTAAAAAATCATAAGGATAACAATAGACAGAGGCCGGTTGTGGTGCAGCGGCACGAATTGTGACTGTAAAACCGACTGGTTGTTGGTTCCATCCCCACTCGAAGAGATGAAATATATATATATTTCCATTTCTTCGCTCTGGTTTCGAAGCAAAGTGAGTTCTGCCACTCAACATGCAATGCCTCCAGAATCCGGCAGAAAGTGGGGAGCAGAGTGTCTTAACACTAGATTCCCTCTGCCTACCCTGCTGTATGCGGGGTATAGCGATAAGCTGATTTGTTTTTTTTAATAATAGATAAAACATAATATTCACTAAAAAAATATTATTAAATAAAAAAATATTAAAAAATAGAAGGTTATAATAAATTTAAAAAATCATTATTATTTTTTAATTTGACAAAAACGAGGCTAAAATTTCTAAAATATAAAACAATACCACTTAAATAAAAATAAAATAAAATTTAAATAAAATAACATACATCCATTATTTAACATAGCACATTCAATATTTATACGTTTTTTTACACTACGAAGTACACTATAATGACTTTTAGCTTACCCCGTTCGCCTCTAAAATATTAGCAGTAATATGCTCGAGGGGACAATTTATATTGCAGCTTATGGTGTGATTGTTAACTACGCTGCAAAGATTATACGTTATTTAGTGTTATAGTCGCACGATACCGAAGTGCAAAGTAGTTACGAGTTAGTCTGGATTTTCTAAGCCAGCAGTAGTTTTGTTTTCTATAGAGAAATATATTTATTTTACATTTAGATAACGATATTTCATATTGTAGATAACTAGGTTTGTTTAAATTGTAGTTAAAGATATTTACAGATTTTGTTTAGTTGATCGTTGTAAGTTCAAGTCCCTGAGTGAAGGTGGTTTCACGCTGCATCCCGCATTTAAGAGGGATGGTAAATGGAACCTAGTGAGAAGACATTTTGTTCCCCATGAACGCATTAGCATTGATGTCTTGAAAATTGAGCGGAAAATTGATCTGAGTCTTTATCAAATATTAAATTAATATTCATCCATGAATACATTTTTGTTACTACCGTCATTATTAGCTTCTTTATTACATTAATATTTACAAAATAATGAAAATATTATTTCTTTATTAATTCAATAAAAATACTAAATAAACAACACTCAATAAAAGTAAATAAATACCGTAGAACCTGATTCAGTTTTTTGCGGTTCCGCTCGTCGGTAGCACGAAACATAATACTCAACAAAACAGAGTAAAAACTCAATGGATCCACTAATACGACCTAATTATGGAAGCTATATGTCATGGGAATAACGACAGACGTACGGCGAACGTATTTATTATTAATAAAGGCTATATCTATATAGACAGATTTATTGTGAGACCAGCTAGCGACCGCTTGACCATGCTAATATGTTAAATGATTTGGGAGGAATTGAAGTTTTTTTGTTTAAAATTGTGTTTTTGTTTTGTTTGTATTGACCATTGTTTATATTTAACTGGTGTCTTAAATAATCTTATTTGATTTATTTTAAGTGGGAATCGAATACACAACCGTGATAGTTACAGTCACACGGTCGTGCAACTGTGCCTCAACGGCCTCACACAATTCTATATCAATATATCGAATGGTTAAACTTTGTTCCGGACACGCTTGCCATGTCAGGGCACTGGTCAGTTAAAATCCATTCGGTGTCTAACTGCTATACCAATTGACACATGCCAACTGTCGAGCCAATAGACAAAGCCAGCTATGGCTGACTAATCTGTACTATTTATTCAATGTAAGAATATTTTTTTATATTTTTTATATTTTTTTTTAATTTTAAAATTTGTCATGTATTTGTTTGTTAGGATATTTTGCAGTAGGAATAACTTTCAAAATTTATATTATTACTGTCATTGAGGCCTTCGTGGCACAGGGCTACGAGCGTGTTATAGGTTGTAGGTTCCATTTCCACTTTTCACTATTATTTATTATTATATAATTATTTTCTCGCTATGGCAACGAGACAAAGCACGGCGTTAAGTTCTGCTACTCAACACGCAATGCCTAAAGGAAAGTGGCAACGTGTAACATTAAGTTCCCAGGTTCTCTTTACCAATTCTTTTATGTGCAGGATACAGTGTGAAGCTAAGAAAAACAAAAAAAAATCATAATTGTGTTTGTAGCTTTATTTACACGAGATATTTCGCAAAAAATGTCTATTTTTCAGAAATTTCATAAACCTGCAATGGTTGTATCGTTTAAACTTGAATAAAGCAGGAATGCAAACTGCAGTTTATGTAACTACCTGTGGTTATGACTTATGGTTAGTTCAACATAAAACGGTGAAGTTACTTTTGTGGATTTGTTTAGTGGATTTGAGTTATTTTGTGCTGAACAATCGTTTCAAATGTACTTTTGTCGTTTAAAATTCTACTACTAACTATTCTAGATACAATATATTATTTAAATTATGGAAGGTGTTCAATCACTACAATGAGTGTAAGTTCACAGTCAATAATTATCAATACTATTACTATTCAAGACTAGATAATACATGCTCAAAAATATATAAAAAATATATTAATTTGTTCATACTTCAACTTGTATAGATCTAATCTCGTATTAAATTCTTTTATTTCCTATAGAAACTATTGCATTATTTTTAGTTAGCTACCCTGTATATAACAGAATAGTCAGAGATAACCTTATGTGAAGATAATCTATTCTCCATTCTGTGCTCTAATTCGAGACAAAACAAAAAAAAAAGGGGAAAAAAAATAATACATACAACAAGCCATCAAGTGAATATCGAACCCACATCCGTATGCTCAAAATCGTTCTAATTAAACGTATCAGCATCACCATGACGGTGCTGAAAATTGATTATAAAGAGTAGAATACAAGAGTCCACGAGAGTACATTATAGCGCCTATTACAAGTTAGTATAAGAGTAAGGTCACAGGTCTATGGATGATGTTGACGCTTCGCCTTTGACTTCGAGTCACTCAAACGTCCATTTCGCTCTGTGCTTCTATTATTAATTTACAGTATGGATTTAAAAGCTATTAGTGATTTTCCAATATTTAAGTTCAGGATTTAGAATATATCATATAGAAATTTAATTTCTTCTATTTTTTTGTCCGTTCGCCTTCCAAAATAGGTGAAATGTATGTTTTTTTGCTTACCTTTGTAAATGTGACCGATATACTATATAAAACCGTATTCCTAAATGGAGTTATTAAGTTAGTTAGTTTTGGAAAAAAAGAAATATAAAAATTGTTACGAATATACATTTTCAATCCAGGACTGTAACTTGACGCAGCATATCCAGGCGGTAATACTGGTAATAACTTATAAGTACCTTGCTGAGTATTTATTGTAAATATTATAAAATCATTAAATTTATAGACATGGAGTCCCGAACTCAGCAGGGTAGGCAGCAGGGTAGTGTTAAGACACTCCGTTCCCAACCTATCGCCGAATTCATCGCATTGCGTGTTGAGTAGCGGAACTTATCTTTTAAGTATTAAAAAATCTTTGGGCTATTAAAGTTAATATAATCTGTTAAAAAATATTACAAAATAATAAATTAAATGCTTCATAAGCTTAGGACTTATTGGAGCAATAATAAAGAATAGAAAAAAAAAATCCAAAATTAGGATTCGGAACGGCAATCTGACCTGATTGCAGTTTCGAGCAAGAAAAAGTAAAATTAAATTTTATAACATAAAACTATACAAAAGCTTATAATTTAAACACATATCGTACATTGACCATGACTGCCCGTGACTTCGTACTATTACACGATGAAAAGCCAGAATATTTTAACATTATCTTCATGGACAGCACGCGACATTTCTGTATGCCTGCCAAAACTATATACGTAGTAAATATTGTTATAATATGCTTTAGTGAAGTTATATCCCTCACACAGCAGGATAGGCAAAGGGAACCTAGTGTTAAAACACTCCGTTCCTCATTTTCCGGCAAATTCCGAGTTCAGCCGCAATCTTATTTATATACCAAAAGCAAAATTCAATTTCACCAGAATCAAGAAATTAAAATATTAAATATTTAAATTCAGTCACACGGCTGTACCCCAGCGCCACGACTGGCCCCAAGTTCCTAGCAACTGTTAATTCCATATACAATATATCGAGTTGATATTTTTTTATTAAACCTATTCTAATATTAATAGGCTATTATCAGAATCGTTTGAAATCTAATACCACGGCGTCAACTAATTGATGCTGTCAGTCAAACAAAATGTACGCGTGAGAGTATAACTTGATCATCCCTCGGGAAATACTTTACTACGGACTTTTTACTGTTTCTTTACAATCTGTTGTAACATGTGCATTATAAATGTATTAAAAATCTGTATGAATCAATTATTAGAGGATATACAGGCGCAATGGTATAGTTTCATTGAAAAACGCGAAGGTTGTAGATTGAAATCCAGAGAATTTAGTTGTTTTTGTTTCTCTTTCTTTTCTTAAATTTGGATGGATAACTGCAACAGTTTATCTTTTCTACCTACATACAGAACTTTAAATGTTATATTTAATATATAATTATTCGGTTCCTTTGGGTTCAAAAAGTGCTGTACAAAAAAAAAAATTATGTTATGGAATGAGCAGAAAATTCAAAATGTACAATAAAAATAATTTAAGTTATCTTTATAAGATAAGCTTTATTTAAGTTTATGTTTGTGCATAATTAACATTTCGAATATCATATTCTAAAACAGCAAGTTACAGCGTTTCGCCACTCAACATGCAACGGAGGAACGGAGTGTTTTACACTAAGTTCTTTCCTTCTATCTACCCTGCTATGAGCAAGATTACTTTTTCTACTATGCGTTGTGTGTTAGCAAAGTATTAAGACATAAAGCTCTTTGTAAATATCTGTAATATTCCTTTAAACTTATAAGTACTAAATTTTAACTACTCGTTATATGAGACAGTAGAAATTTACTTTTGGTTCATGTCTTAAAATGTAAATAAGTAGAGAAGTTTGCTATTTGCCAAGGAAATCACGTTCGTCGTGTTGACAGAGTCTTGTCGGCTTTTCCAGTGGATTATTCGCGGGATTTACCTAATGGCATGCGTTTGCTTGTGTTTAAGATTAACGCAACGTTTACTTTTGTGATTTCAGCCCTCAGTGGGAGACTTACGGTTATGTTAAATTGACTTGCTAGTCAATTTTTGATGATGATTTATAAGAAAATGTTTGTTACTTTGTTTATAAACGTTTAAATGATAGTGTGAAAATAAATAAATATAAAATAGTTATAGATCTCAAAGTAGTGTAGTTTTTTATTGAGTGGAATTAAAAATGGATACTGACGTTATGATTATTAAATTTTTCGTATTATTAACAATGTAGATCCATCATAATAATTTAGGCAAATATATAATAGTTTTTTCTATCATTTCTACTTATTTATTGTTAGAGTATAGTGAGTCAATAAATATTTGTTAAATCGACGTAGCCAAGATCCCATCATCTTAGTGTCACTAACGGTAAAATATCTAAACCTATTGAATTTAACAAACGTCATATTTCTTTTCTATAAATCTATTTCCAAATACGGTCAAGCTAGATATCGATAAAAGTTTCAATATTTTGTTCCGACATTATTTGATTGTTTGCACTGTGCCACACGTCAAATGTAATTTATGTTTCCGATTTTTTTATAGCGAAAGAAATATTGAATATTGAATATCATAGGTGCTTATGAATACTTTGTTTCGTATTTGTAATTTTTTCACTTTAATAATAGTTACGAAAAAATAGTTTTTTTTGTCATATTCGTACAAAAATGTTACAACTTACATGGTTACATTCTTGCCAGTCGTGGCGCAGGAGCAAAGTGTGACCTATAGTAACCGACTGGTTGTAGGTTCGATCTCCACTCGAGGAGATGAAATATTTATTTAAATTTATATTTATTTCCATTTCTTCGCTCTCAAGGCAAAGCTCGGCATTGTATTCTGCCACTTAACACGCATTGCCTATAGAATTCGGCAGAAAGTGGGGAACGGAGTATGAAGCATATGGTCAGGTAAAATAATAAATTAAAAAGAAAGTTGCATTAACTGTATTTAACCAGTACCTACATATATATTATATGTATCTATTGTTTGTTGAATATGTATCATTTTAGTTGATCGAACGCGATATTTGTGACATTAAAACGATATTTAGGATTAGTGGGGACCGGAGTGTCTTAGCATTGAGTTCTCTATCTACCTTGCTGTGAGCAAGATTGTTGATATAGGTTGCACTTTATATTTTTTATGCAAATCTAATTATACAGCGTCAAATCGCAGGACCCAACTCGACATATTGTGTAAAAAAACATAGTCACTCTTCATTGTCTTTGTAAATAACTATAATATGTCCATATAAATAGATTTATAATTTCTATAAATATAAATATGTTCAAAGAAAAATAGTACAAAAATATTACTTAAGACAATGGAAACCGACACGAACGGAAACAGTGCCGGCACTCGCCAAACACGGAAGCTATACGAGTATAGTACATGCTGGTGATCGTCCGCCAGGATTTTATTTTTCCATTTGAAACTTTTTATACCAATGTGAATTACTTCTAAAAGAATGTGGCCTTTTCTATTTTCTGTTTGTTTTAATAATAATATGATTTCTACGGATAGTCTTTGGAAAAATGGTGATGGTAAAGGACTTCTTTTACTGACAAACAAGCGATGTGTTTATTTCATACATATCGCGTATGTATTTTGTTTTAATATTTTATAATGTGTGTTATTTATAAAAATTACAAGAAATAGAAATAAATAAGAAAGTTCTAAAATAAAAAAATTAAAGATTTTACGTAAACATAGTTTCTAAGAAGAGTTCTCTATTTCTAACAGAGACCATACTTTTTTAATTAAAAATTATACTTATTAAAAATTTAAATAAAAAAAAAACATCAGCTTTTCTTACCCGCTTACCAGCTTTTGTAACTCGCAGACAGCAGCGTATGCATAAGGAACTTAGTGTTAAGACACTGCGTTCCCTACTTTCCGCTGATTTATGAAGATCTTGGGTAGGTACGAGTATTGCGTCGAATCATGAAGAAATTGCCTAATGAGAGGCGAAACACAACACCGTGCTTTGCCTATACGAAAATGACGGCGGAAATGCAATGCAATGCCTCTAGATTTGGCGGAGTATGCGAAGCGGAGTACCTTAACACTAGGCTCCCTCTGCCTATCCTGCTATAAGCGGGATATAACGTGATAAAAAAAATCTGTAACAATATATCGAAAGCAATAGTGCAGTGGAACAAAGCGATGCATTTAATTGTTCTATGATACGACGCTAATGCACCTGTC
>DWAN01002071.1:0-16032 GCA_018230445.1 Heliconius hewitsoni
ATATATATATATATATATATATATATATATATATATATATATATACATATATATTCTCAAGTCAAATAAAAAAATAGGAAATTTAATTTCTAATAGTCTTATTACATTAAATAAAAGAAATGATATCATTGCATTTTTTAACAGACTTCTTTATTCGAAGTAGGTTCTATGTGCGTTAACTATATTTTGTTATGTTTATCTATCGATTTCTCCGTCAAAAGGTCTATAATAAGGGAGATTGTGAAACTAAGAAAAAATTACTCATCAGTACCTGATATGTCTAATTCTTGGTGTGGTTTTATTTATATTTTTATAATGAGGCTTGTCCGTCTGTACATGATGGCTGAGGTTTTAATTTTTTAAAATCTCGAACATCGATGACATTGCCTTTTTATAAAAATATTTTTTTTTATAATGATTTGTACAGATTTCAATGACGGTATGTATTTTTATTGAGTTTTTAAGTGATTTCCTCAGAGTATTTACATTTTATATTAACACAAAATACATTCAGAGTGAAGCAGGCAAACTGAATAAATAAATATTTATGCAAATTATTGGAACGTTAATGACGTTATGTCAAATTATGATATACGAGGCAATAGTATATCGTATTATTGAAGTCGTCGTGGCGCAGCGGTACAGTGCATGGTTGTGGGCTCGATTCCTGTTCTAGGAAATTAATTGTTTGTGTTTCTTTTGACTTTGGATGGAGTGAGTAAATTTACGTAGCGTAATTTTTTTATATATTTTTAAAAAAAACGTATTATTAAGTATTTTAACATTTTTTAAGTGTTACTCCACACTTAAGAAAGAAAAGAAAATATTAAGAAAACATAAAAATTTTAACGGGATTCGAACCCGCACCTCTTGGGAAATCGTCCAAGCGCTTTGATCAACTAAGCCATATGCGCTAACAACAAATTACTAACAAATTTTAAAATTATAAAATCGATGAAAACATAAATGTAAATAAATATTTCATCTCGAGTGGGATCGAACCCACAACCAGTCACACTTTGTGCCCCTGCGCCACGGCTGGCCTTTTTATGATACTACGATAGTAATTACTAATTAACTAATAATGGCGATGGCCTTAAAGCTTATAAATGAATTTGAACATATTTTTTCAGCCACAAATTTCTTACAGGTTTACAGAGTTCTTATTATATTAATATATTTTTATAGAAAAAAAAAAAAAAAACCAATAGATATTTTTATATGATCTAAAAAATTTTAAACATCGATCTACTATAAAAACTTGAAGTACAAAAATCGCAATAAGCGAGACAGACATACCCAAGCCCTATGCATCTATCTCTTTCATTACGTGGAACAATGACCGCGGCTGTGTTCCGTTGTACAGGTGTAAGCTAAGATTTTTTAATATAAACCTTATTTAATTAAATTAAGAAGGATTTTTCAATGAAATATCACATGCCTGATCCCACTTTACCACATAGCAACATAATTAAGCAGTTCATACAAAACGAAACAGTTGCAAACAGTAAATAAACTGAAAAACGTAATTTAAACTAACATATGGCCCGTAATATAGAGGAATGAGCTTATCTTTATCAATTGAACACCCTGAAGTAGATAAGAAATGATATTGAAAAAGAAATTGTATTAATATACAAATAAAGATGAAAATAGCAAAAGCAACGTTCTCATAGAGCACCTTGTAGCAGTACCTAGTAACAGGTTAATTTAGCGTAGCATTGAAATAATGTAGCGAAGGCTTAATCTATTTTGTTCCCATCTATATTCTAAATTCTAACACTTTAAAATAATTAATTTTGTATGTGTGTACTAAGTTTTTAATTTAGTTATTTAATAAAGACTGAAAATAACTAATTGAATTGGAAAATTAATTTAACTTCTGTATTTTTTTTTTCTAGAATCTATATCAAGTATGGGGTGGGGGGTCCTGGGTTTGTTTATTTTTGATGTGTTCAATAAAATATTTTTAAGAGGATTGCTTATTTTTCATGACGTAGGGGAAGGGGGGTCAATAATATAAAAAAAACTGCTTACGTAATACCTGAAGGGCCCTAAATACACAAGATGAATTTATTTATGCTCAATAATATATATTCTAGGATGAGTGAATCATTACAGGTGACCAAACCGAATGTGTGTCTGAAAATAAATGACCTACGGAATGAGTAAAGTGTGCTGTAAATATAGAGTTAGGTAGATATAACTATAAGCAAAGTTCAGATGTATTTAAATATAGCGTATTATAATATTATACATCACACATTATAGGAGCATTCATGTGAATTTAAAAACAAAACAGCCAGTGAACTAGGATACTCACAAGCGGCCATATAGTGCTTGCATTTTTTCAGTGACAGAGTACTATCTTTCCAACCCACCTTGTGTTGCTGTAAAAGCCAGCAGGGCTAACCGCATTAACCTCAAGTTCGGAAAAAAGCCAGTGAACTCAAAAGGAAAAAACTTAATTTCTCCATATCTCTGAAACTACTGAAGCGATTTTAATGAAACTTATACTATTTCCTAAGATGAAGTATAACTAACTTAAATTAAAAAGAAACATCTTGATATGACATTTAGTTTTAGGGAAATTCGTGGACAAACATACAAACATACACTTACCAAATTAATCACAACTGCTTGAAAGCCTAAAGGAATTATCATACTCAAATATTATTCTATTCCAACAATATATGAAACTAAAAACCCCCATTTTAGAGGTAATTTAATTATGAAGAAAACGAAATGAAACACATATGTGCCTATAAGATTTTATAACGCCACAATCTGCAGTTGAGATTTGTTAATGCTTAATTAATTTTGGTGAGTGTAGATTTTATATCTGATTGGTGTAAAATGTGTATTTGGCTTTGAATTAAATTATTATCGCTCGTACCTATTATACTCGGATATTTAGTCTGGTCAGGTAGGGCCATAGTGATCGCTATATAATATTCGCTTATACTATTTGATTTCGAAACAAACAAAACAGACAATTGGGAGTTACACTCGCCCACCAATAGTTCCGTACTAATTTCAGAATTGTAGTGTATTATGAAAAAAGAAAGTTGACAAATTTAAGCATGCGGGCTTTTTGTATGAAATGTTAAGTGTATAATCCCTAGGTATTGCTAGTTTTGAATAGCGGCGAATTTCATACAAAATACGGCGAAACCGATGCATAATGCGTATCTTTTCATTACATTGACTTAGAAGCTGGTTTTTTCTGTACTCCAAGGGACTAAAGATATTTGATATTAATTTCAGCTTGATACTTCTACGCGATCTCGAAAAATGATATTATGAACGTTCCGTTTTTCCTTTTAATATGCGGAACCCTAATTCGTTTAAAGTTAAGATGAGACAAATTTATAAACATTTGTAAGTACGTACGTTAACATAGTGAATATGCAACAGAAGAAAAACATTGCGCTTATTATTCTTCCAGTAGCTACTGAATAGTTAGCATTATATCTATTCCAAGCTAATATAATAAAGCGGAAGAGATTGTTACTTTGTAGGTTTGTTTGTTTAAGCGCTAAGATCTCCGGAAGTACTGGAGGGATTTTTTTTGTATTGTTTCAAAGCTACATTCAGTATACATCAGGAGTACTGTAAGCTATATAACATTACGGTTTAATTCTTAGTTAGCCTGAAATAACGAAATAACCGCGTGCGCTACGGAAATAGTTCAATTCATGTGAGAACATTGTAGTAGAAAGTCATTCAATTCTATTAGTTCTAAAAAATAGCCCGCGACACCATAAAGGTCTATTTATCATTTATAAATAAGTCACACTAAGGCATTTTGTGAAGAAAAATAATAAAAAAAATCAAGGTGATATATCACAGATTATTATTTGACAAAGATACTGAACTTATGACAAAAAATTATTCCATCATGAAGTAAATAAATAAGCTTTGGTTTTTATAGCATGTAATTTGGATGTATACTATTCGAGAAAATGTAAAATTAGAATAATTCAACGCTACTCAAGCCTAGGCTCGAGTCCCGCGGGGGGCGTGCTTGCCGCCATGTCATCCTTCCAAACAACCACGCTGTGCTTGTTTTTTCTCAGTATTATAAATACTTCTCTTAATTGAATATATAATAAAACAATCATAAATGGTATGCGTCCAACGCCGCAAGTGGGCCGCTAGTTTTCAATACAAGATTGTACCAGACACGAATTGAAGCCACGACCACCGATGCATTAAGAAGATACAACCAATTACGTAAAAACCCCAGACAATATATTATTATACATTATGATAGAAATATTTTTCTACATTTTCTTGGATAACACTGTTAATTAACGTGTCTGACCGTTTTGATAGACGTTGTTATTTTTACAACGCGATGTAATAATAAGGAAGCAACTGAGCGTTATATATTCTTACAAAAAAATACTTATAAAATATAGTTGGCGCACTGCTATACTAACTATTTTTATTGTATTCTCGTTACCTACTATTTGCGATTTTATTATGTTTTTTACATTAGCTTTTTTTTATTATTTTCATCATTGCTTTTTTTATCGAATACTTATATCTATTTAAAAATACCTACGTTATTTTTTAGATCTTTTTCATAAAATACTTTTTAAAGAACTAAAAACTTTAAAGTTAAAAATGAATACAGAAGTTTCAAGAACAATCTTAATATTTTTTAAATGTCTTCTACCTTACTGAGTATTTGTTAATTTTTTTATATTATTGTATTTGTTAATTATCTCTGTAACTATTATATATATATCGGACATAATTTGTTAATTATGTCTGATATATATATAATAGTTTATTTAAAAAATATATCGTTAATGAAACATTAATGGCGCTTACGGTAAAAGTAATAATAAACATAAGTGATATAAGGAAACGAAACGTTCGTTTCACTTCGACACACATCACCTACCCATTCAGTTATGAAAGGCATACGCTCCATATACCCAATTATTTTAAGTCTTTTATAGCGTATACATCATATATAATAAACAAATGTTGAGAGTGATAAAAATTAAATATATAAAAAATTATTGTGGCTGTCGCGGTGCAGCGGTCGGACTCTGAACACGATAATTGATCGTGGATTTGATTTCGACGGATTTCATTGTTTTTATTTTCTTGCTCTGGCAAAAAGACAAAATGCGGAGTTAAATTCCGCCACTTAATACAATATCTAGAAAAAAAATAAGCAAGACAAACGAAGTGTCTAAACATTAGGTTCCGTCTTCATACTCTGTTATATTTATGTACACAATGTGAAGCTAAAAAAATAACACCAATGTAATATAAATCCTAATTCAATTTTGTTCTTTATAAGTATTCGAGAAATTTCTACAGATTCCGCCATAAAGTATTTAACCACCGGAAAGTGGAGTGATTCCTATTGTCGTTTTTCGTTATACTCAACGACGTATACCTGTGCAAGACCTGTGCTTAGGCTGTGGAAACAAAAAAGAATTTCGTAATTTCATTTTAGGTTGGAATATATTAGATCTTACCATTACTTATGTGCAAAAATAAATTGTATACAAAATTGAACTTTATATAGACGGATTAAAATTGAAATTAGGTTTGAATAAGCTAATACATAATTAGAACGGCAATGGCTACAATGGCAAGCGATAACACTGGGTAACTATGAATAATGAAAATGGTCATAAAATATAATACGTTCATACTTTACATACGTGTACGTGTTAAATATGTTTAGAAACGCATTTTTAATTGAATACTATAGATTAATATTAACAAAAAGAAAATAGCATAATGTTTGTGTAATTTTAAAGCAAAACTAAACATTCATATGCGTACAACATAAATTTAGATAAACATAACATACACTATTTGTTTAAAATTCAAAATAAAACATTTATGTATTATACAAAATATTTGGTATATCTCATACTAATTTAAAATGCGTGTACTTTTTTTTATTTTTACCTGCCAAAAAGCTTAGAATCTTGCCTTGTTCTGGTTAACGAATTCGTATTCTGACGAAATTACCGCCGAATGCCAAGATTTCTTTCAAAAGCCAACGACCTAAACGTAACCGCGTTATGTTTGCCTTCCCACCGTGGTTAACGCGCACTATTACCATCAAATAGGGTTTCAATTTGAATATTTTTGTATAAATTTATCGTACACGTATTTATTGTTACACAGATCTTATGACTTGATGATTTTCTGGCACGAGAGGTGAACTGTAATCACAATTGCAGAAAATAAAGCGTTATACCGTAAATTAACTTTATACATAGTAAACTATTGAATAGTTAATGGAATATGTGTTGGCCGCACTGATTTACGATTTTAAATTTATATTTCAATAATTTTTCGGGTGACATTCGACAAAGCCAATGCCAATGAACTTTGGAAATACACGAGGTACGTTAAATATTCGATTCACGACTTTTTATTGTTATATAAATATGATAAATAATATTGGTAATACAACATTCATGTATATGGTTTTTTTTTAATACAATCCAAGATGAATTTAAAAAAAAATACATTCTTAAATATACAGTATGATTAATACGCACAAATATTCGCATTAAAAATATAGTATACTTGCAAGAATTAAATTATTAATAATATAAGCTATAGAATTTATATTTTCTGCGCGATGAAGCATTTTAACGATTAATGTTTTTCAAACATGACAGAGTGAGGTAGATTGTTTCCCGCCTCAAGAAATTCAAGGTTGTTTAAAGATGAACTTCCGATTACAGCGATCTCGCTTTCTCCTGATAGTTTTCTGGTATAGCTATTTCATAATGTGAAGTTCGTGCGCAAACTTCACACTGAACGCGCAGTCCCGCGAAACACAGAGCACATTTTCTTCTTTCTTTCTCCTTCATTTGGTCGTCGGTGTTTGTGCAGTGAACATTGTTTTGCGTTGTGCGTAGCACGTGCCGGATACTTTTTCTATTTTTTAAATAATCTCAAACTTACTCGAACAATGGCAGACGCAGCAGTCGAAAAGAAGTAAGTAGAAGTGTTTGTTTATGTCAGTTACCAATTAGACTAAGTTGTTTTATTTTTGGCGGCTTTGAGAGACGTGATCAAAATGGCTTCCTTTATAATATTTTATAAATATTTCGTCTCATTTTCGATATTATTATTTTCGTTCTCGGTTTTAATATTTATTTTAACTAATATTCATATGATATGATTATTTTATTGATATATTTTGATACTTTAAAATATTTAGTTGCTAAACGCCGCCACGCGGGAAAACTAGACCACTTCAAACTTTGTTCAATTGAATGAAGTATATTTGATTAACTGTAGTGTTTGATATTATTACATTGTTTAGATTATATATATTCGAATAATAGTGGAATAAAAGTGGTTCCGTGTAAAAAAAATGAACGGGAAAATGGAAAGCACGCCGGCGGCGCGGCGCGGCGTTTGTCCAAGATGGCGCTGTGTGCGCAGCGTGCCGGCGCGGTAGCGTCATCGGCGCGCGCTCGTTTCAAATTCGCCGAGGCTTGCGAGTTTTGCAACTCTACGGTTATACATTATTGCTCGAGGGCCGCCGTGTTGTCATTAGTTATTTTTAACGCTTTTAAGTACGCCTCGAAGCAATCTACTGGAGCGAGTAACTTATTCAATAATCAACGTTTACGTTTATTTTCCTTGTGACTTTCCCACATGCATGCAGGCAGCCTTGCGCAACAATTGCCACTTGTTTTTGTTCCGGCACACTTCGCTCCTATCGCCCCACTTATATGTATATATATGTGCGTTTAATAGGTTACGCACTTTACGGCGTACCTTGAATAATCTGGAATATACCTGAGCGTTCGACTGGCTTGTGCGGTTATTGTATAATACATTGAGGATAATTTGTATTACAGTTGTTGTTTTTGGCTATTATTTGAGTTCTTTATTATCGCTTATTCAAAATTGATTATTCAGAGTATTTGGCGCGAATTTTATAAATCAATGTATATAGGAAATAAACTTAATTTCAAGTAAATTAAACGTGCATTAACCATTTTCAGAGACGCCGTACCCGAGGAGGTCAGCTCAACCGAAGCGGCGAAGGAATCTCCAGTAAAGAAATCTCCCGCCAAAAAGGTAGCGGAACCCGAAAGTAACGGCAAAGAGGAAAATGGCAGCGGCGACGCACCTGAAGAAACTCCCGCCGAAAACGGTGACGAAGAGAGCAATGACGCAGTCGAAGCCGTCGAAAATGGAGAAGCGACAGGTGTGTTTCTTTATAGTTGTTTGTTATAATAAAATATTTGTTTGTCAGTTTTTGTTAACGTGTGTTGCAATAGCATTTTAGTTGCGTGCACAAATATTTTTTTATATGATAATTAACTTTATTTATTGTACAGCTTAAGGGAAGATAAGAAATCCTCGTCTTATAATATTGATATTAATATGCATTAAAATACTTACAGAAGATAAAGAATCTGGTGGAGTCAAGAGGAAATCTGTCGCAACAGACAATGGTGATGACGCAGCCGAAAAAACCAAACCTGAAAAGAAGGCGAAAGTAGCGGACGAAGCTCCCGCGGCCGAAGAAGAGGCGGCCTAACCTAATAGGAAGCATGCTTGGTTTACTGCAATGCATTCGTTCATTAGGGCTCAACTCCACCAAGACATATCCTCTATACAGACGCCAAAACTATAGTTTTTATACATTGTTACGTATTTCTCTTGTACACGTACGAGTTGGGCCCTTTTGTGACCACTTATTTTAGGTTGTAATGTAACTTACCCGTCGAGTACCTGTAAAGTGTAAATTATACAGAAATAAATGCGTCGCAGTGAATCGATCGAGTCGGACACGTTCAGACATCGCTACGCGCAGACTAAGGGTTTTTGAATTGATACAATAACATTTATTCCGCCATTAGGTACTGCCAAAGTGATTCACATGTGTGAAGTCAATTCACGATCCGTTCTGTGAACGATGCGAAAACAGCTTCCGTTACAAGGATTTTTAGATAAACTTAAGATTAATTAAAACTAGATAAATAATTCAGTTGTAAATTTAAGCTAGCAGTTAAATGTCGCACATTTATATTACATAGGCATTATTACTTAACCATTTAAACATTCCTTTGACTTGGGTTGGGCGCGCTGTGGCCGGCGGCGGGAGACATGATGGATCCCCTGCGGAAGGCTATATCGCGCCATTATTATAAGATTAAAAATTATAAAGTTCAAAGTTGACAAATAAGGTGATAGTTCATATTGACATATTTTCTTGTGCTATTTTCGATTCTATGGGTCTTTATTTTTCTTATGTTTACTTTTTTTTTCTAATTTATTCGCTTCTCATTAAATGTGATAGAATACAAACCTCGAATGTAAGATAAAGAAATCCTCAATTTATTCAGCAACATTTCAATGTTCCAAGCTAAGGAATATATTAATTATATTAAGATTTTGACTAACTTTTTTGCATATTTGATGATTATTAAAATTGTTCAGAATTTCAATTGACTCGGAAGTACATCTAGTTGTAGATGGTAGTATGTACAGTGTAACACTACTCCTTGTGAAGTCAGTGTTTGTAAAAGGTTTCTGGCAATAAAATAGTCCAATCAAATGGTTTTTTTTTATTCTTGGTTCATTGATTACTTATAAGAAATAGGAATATTTATCTGTTTGTTGTTTTAGTTTTAAATTGTATTTGTTTCTTAGATTAATTCCAACTAAAAACAAATAAAGAAAGCTACTCACCACATGCATTAAATATGATGCCCTGTTATTGTTTGAGTTTGTACATACAACCTGTTATTTAAGTGATGTGTGATCAATTATGGGTGAATCAAGGCCGGCCATCACCGTGGATACGACTGCACAACAATTTATTATCTTTACGAGACTCCGAGTGGATAGACATGGATAAATATGGCTAACATGTTTCAAATGAAGTTTGTATTTGCGATTTATAGTTTGTATTTAATTCCAATAACTGTTACACAGACTACACAAAATATTAATGTTTGTAAGTAAATTTGAATTTAAATTAATTTTCATTTAATAAAAGAGAATATTAAAAATAGCCTATAGAACTCTGCGGGAAGTGGTTAAGTAGAAATATTCCCTCTGCCTATCCCGCTGTGTGCGGGATACAGCGTGAAGCTGATTTTAGAAACTAGATTTTTTGATTAATTTATGATTTTAATTAATCCATCAATACAAATTACGATTAGTAAATGAAATATAACTCGATAAAACATTCAGTGCTTGTAAATGAAGAAAATAATGCTCTCGCTGAGAAATCGTTCGAAGTAGCCAAAGAATATGTCCGACGGAACCCAAGTTTAGGCCTTGCTGTAGACCCCGTCGTCGTGGTCGGCAACCGCACTGACGCTAAAGCGTTCTTAGAAAACGGTAAGTAACATATTAAATTGTAAATAACCTCTGTATAAGTAGATTATTCAAAAACATTCAGACATTGTAAGGTCGTTACATTTTGGTATTTACAATCACCTTGAATGTCTGACCAAAAAACTGGTGAACTTATGGATGTGGACCTTTTGCTATTAATATGTATGTGTTATGAGTGTATATTATAATAAATTATTATATTATACATTGTTATTAGTAAATTATATGTATGTTAATTTCAGCAATCACAAATTATCTTAATTGGGTTGTAAGTACTTTTTTCGACCAGAATTCGTATTTCTTTATCAAATTTATTGCTTTTTAACGAATGGAAAAGCTATAGTTACTTATACATATGCTTTTAACCTGCCATTTATCATATTAAAATTTTCTACATCAGCTATATTTTCTGAAGTCTTGCTGAATATTTAAAAGGAAAATATGATAATTATAATTTGAAACGGTTTCTGATAAACCCACATAAATGTAAACAAAAAAAGTGCGTTAAAAAACAAATAGGTTAACAGGTTGATCAAAAATATAATATTTAAAATATTTTAAATACCCAATCGAGTTTGACCTATGACTTGAATTTTAATAAAGCATTTCAATATTAACAAACAATATTTTTATTCGATTAGTTTGCAGAAAATACAATGACATGCTGTCTACGAAGAAGACCCCGCACGTAGTTTTGGACTTCACGATGACAGGCGTCGGGTCGGAAACTGTAAAGTCGTTTACCGCGGCTTTGGCTTTGCCAACTATTTCTGGATCTTTCGGTCAAGCCGGCGACTTGCGGCAATGGCGGTCGCTGAACGTAAATCAAACTAAATTCCTGTTACAAATGATGCCCCCCGCAGATATCCTTCCTGAATCGATTAGAGCGATCGTCACGAAGCAGGATATCACCAACGCCGCAATTATATTCGATGAATTCTTCGGTCAGCACTACTTGTAGTATAAATTAACATATTTTTATACATTTACCTTCCCACTTGTGCAGTGTAATAAATGTTTGTTTACAGTTATGGATCATAAATATAAATCGCTCCTGCAGAACATTCCGACGCGTCACGTCATAACTCCAGTAAAAAGTTTCAATAAAGACGAGATAAAAGCGCAACTTCGAAGTCTTCGGGAGCTTGATATAGTCAATTTCTTTGTGGTGGGAAGCTTGAGAACAATAAAGAACGTTCTAGACGCGGCGAACGATAATCAGTATTTCGGCAGGAAAACCGCGTGGTTCGCATTGTCACTAGACAAAGGGGACGTTAGCTGCGGCTGCAAAGACGCCACCATTGTGTACATGAGGCCGACACCAGACGCCAAGAGCCGGGATCGTTTGGGGAAAATTAAAACTACGTACAGTATGAATGGGGAGCCTGAAATAACGTCCGCGTTTTACTTCGATCTTTCCCTGCGGACGTTTTTAGCGATCAAGTAATAATATTTAGTATCGTAGTTTCCGATTTTCGCTTGTATTTAGATCGTCTAAATATAAATTGGTATATTCCATGGGTTCGCGTTTTATTCACAGATCGCTGCTGGACTCTGGCAAATGGCCAAATGACATGAAATATATCAATTGCGATGATTACGACGGTAAGAATACTCCCGACAGGGACTTGGATCTCAAATCTGCTTTTCAAGAGGTGCATATTGTCATAGTATACTAATAATTCTTTAATAAATTAGTGATTTTATATAAATAATTTGGTAATCATTAACTTATTAAATAGGTTTTGATTCTGTTAGCTTTTCCTGTTTTTATTATAAAGTTAGTCGTTAAAATTCCAGTTTCTTATCATTATTTATTGCTATTCTGTATTTAGTACCTATCTACTTAGGTACTTATTGTAAGATTGGTTTTTACTTATTAATAAATAGATACTGGATATTTTTGAAACCGATTCCAATATAAATTGTTGAAGGTTTTGTTTATTCAGTTGATATTTGACAAATGTGTGCAAAATTTCAAAAATGTAATGTTTTAACACCGTACCTAATACGTAGTAAGATTATGAAAATGAAAATAATATTTTTAAGTTAAAAAAATTATTCCTAATTGTGAACATGTTAAACTATTCATCATGGTTTCAGATATGACAGAATGATTAGTGAGTCATTTTTTAGTTGACATGTCTGAAAACATAATCATGATTATTTAAAAAAAACTAATCTCATTCAAAATGATGTAAATAAATAGGCAAATAATATTGTCATGATTAAATTTGACAAAAAATATTTTTTAAAATTACTTTTTGTCAAATTAATAAGCGATTACTTGATGAATAATATGTATAGAAAGTAGAGAATGGAGTGATGCCAATAGGTTCTTTTTGCCCATCGACAATGTTGGCCACGTACAACAGCGGGAATTTACACAATGTCAGGTCGTAACTTTTGAGTTTTGACACAATGTATTTTATTAAACAAGATTTTTTGGTTTTTACATCTATAGTCATAACAAGTTCTTAGAAATGATGATTCAATCCGTCTTAGGTAAAAGAAACGCCGGCTTACGCGCCATTCTTTATACCTGAAGATGACCCGATCAATGGACGAAGTTATATGGAATTTAATACTGATTTGAATGCTGTTACCATAAAAGATGGAGCTTCAATTGGTAGCAAATCTCTAGGCTCTTGGAAAGCCGGTCTCTCCAACCCTCTGTTGCTAACTGATCCCGACAACATGAGCGACTATTCAGCCCAACTCGTTTACAGAATTGTGACAGTCGAGGTGAATAAACTTTTTGTTTGAATTTTTGATAAAATTGCGCCGGAACGCCTAACTACAGTTGTGTAAACATACTCTTTATTAGCTTTTGTATTCCTTTTCATGATATCAGTGCCATGTTGGTGCTATATCTGCAATGTTTTGCAAGATTATCAATTATTTCGTTTAAGTCGTAAATCACTTTTATTTACATAAACGCTTAATTATTTTCGTGGCCTTATCAAATTATGTTCCATATAGAGGAATGAATAAGCATGATGACAGCTAGTAAAAATCACTAAAATTATTTATTTTAATTATGAAATCTTATTAATAGATTATTATTAACCACGCATTTATTTTATTATTAAGCGTAGGATTAATAATTATTTAGAAAAAATAAAACTACAAAAGACGGCAAGCCCCCGGCAAGTCAGAACATTTTTCGTCACGTCTTGGTAAATAAACGAATTGACATTTTCTGTTATATAATATACTATTAATAGTATTTACAGATTAGTCAAACCTGACGTCACAAGAGACGCCATGATTTGGTGCCATTTTTAAATTTTAATAGATTAAATTTATTTTCTTAATACTAAATTTTGATTTACATACTACCGAAATGTCCATATACTACGTTGTATATTATAAATACATCTCTGAATATTATAGAACAGTTTCACAAATTCAATCGTCATGCCTATTCAAAATACACGTACAATCTACCTATATATTAAATAAAATCGATTATCTCAATTAATTAATTCTTATTTCATGAAGTGGAGAAGTAGTTGGAAAATTATCAGTTATTTATGATCAAAAGATATTTAATTAAACTTTATTTTAGCAACAACCATTCATTATACGCGATGATGAAGCACCGAAAGGTTTTAAAGGCTACTGTATAGATTTAATAGAAGAAATACGTCAAATTGTAAAATTTGATTACGAAATAAGCCTATCTCCGGACGGTAATTTCGGTACTATGGACGAGAACGGGAATTGGAACGGAGTAATCAAGGAATTGATCGAAAAACGGGCAGACATCGGCCTCACTTCGTTGTCGGTGATGGCTGAAAGGGAAAACGTCGTTGATTTCACCGTGCCCTACTACGACCTGGTCGGTATAACGATTTTGATGAAATTACCGAGGACACCAACTTCGCTGTTCAAGTTCCTAACGGTTTTGGAAAATGATGTCTGGCTGTCTATACTGGCAGCTTATTTCTTTACAAGGTGAGTTTCATTATATTGATTAGTAAATATAAATATAAATTAACAACAACTGACACAATATTTTAATCATTTAGGGCGCATTGATTTTCATTATTAATTTTTTTTTGGATTGAACTTTAAATATGAATTGCAATATAGTAACTGATTCAAATATTATAGGTTCAATAAAAGGTTACCACTTTGTAACACTTACCTTATGTAAATTAGTTACCAAATAATAATGAATATTTTAAAGTGCACGTATTAATTACGACAACATCATATTTACTATATATAAGTATAATTTTTTCAACTATTTTTTTTCATGGAAGATAAAAATAAAAAAATATATAGCCAGTAACTATTAGGTACTTGTGAGTATATTGAGTATATATTGAGTAGTATTGAGTCTATTAATTGTCAGTATTATTGAAACTTTAAAAATATATTACTAACCTTTGAATGTGAGCTTTTCACATAAACATTCTTATATGTCATTTTATTTGACTTTTTCTTCTTATATTGGAAATACGTTATGTTTAAAATGATATTTATTTAAATAGAATATGTATGATGTTCTCATAATATCTATAAGGCATAAAAATAACATTAAAATGTCTTAGTAACATAATTTAATGAAAAAAATAGGTGTGTAATATTTCGAGGGAGGTGTTCTTTACAATTAAAAGTAAGAAACTTAAATTAAATTATAAAATTATTTTATTTAAACTACATTTATAGACAATTAAGATTGAAAGATAATGTTGGAAGAATCCTTCGCGTGGTTAGTACCTACTACCTACGCGTTAGTATACTATTTTACTATTTATGTTAACAAAAGAAACGAAATCAGATAGAAGCCGAATTGATTAACTTAGGCTTAAGTGATTTAATCAAAGCGTCATCACCGAAAGTAGCATACTTGTCTTATTGAATTTCTTTGTTTTTCTTTGTTTTATTAGGTTGCAGATTCTTCTTAATTACGTATATGGTTCCACTTAGATTCATAAGTACTATAACTAAAATCACCATTTTCTATGAACAATTTTTACTAGATATCTTTTTTTTACTTATATCCTGCGTTTATAACGATTAAACATTAAATTGTGCTTTTCCTAGCCAAGGATTGTATTAAAAAATATTATTTTCCATTCAAATTGTACGGAAAGCAACTGTGTTACACAGACTGTAGTTTAATAAAGAACTGATAAGTTGTTATCTATTTTCTTCCTCATTAAAGTAGGCTACACGTTTCTCACTGGGCCAGAACGGCTTTAAGAATCAAATTTTGATAATTCCTACGTACCTAGCTATTTTATTTATGTTAATTCTATTCTAATCTATAGGTAATTTAGTTATTTATGCAGATAATTTGGGCAATTCGTTCGTTTTTTGTATGAAACTAAGTTTTATTTTAATTGTCTTATAGTTAATTGACTATTGTGTGAGCTTAACAGAATTACGACAACAAGCTTTTTAGTTAAGTTGTTATAGTCATTATGCTTTGTCAAATTCCAATAAATTTTGGACACATATTGATATATGTTCATTTTGGCATTTTTGTTTCGGAATTTTTAGCTTAGTGTTTTGCATCTTCATCTGTGAATATATAACAATTATTAGAAAAGCATAGCTTCGTTCAATTACCTGATAAGTTAGATTAGAACTATATGCTTTTTGCCGTGTGATCCCGGCCTAGAATAGGATCATCCTGGTACTGGTGGTGTC
>DWAN01002072.1:0-16030 GCA_018230445.1 Heliconius hewitsoni
TCACTACGTTCCCTCTGCCTACCCTGCATCGTGCGGGATACAGCGTGAAGCTGATTTTATTTTACGTTACCTAATAGAAAATATTGTAAATTTTATTTTAATTATATTTATTAATATATTTTTTAGTTTTGAATTTACTCGCTATTCTACTCGTCGGTCATTACAATGAATGCTGTGTTGCAATTGAAAGATGCTGTTCTAATAAAGTAGGAAGAGAGTAACATAATATGGTGGTTCCACTTATTGCCCCCTTTTTAATGAAAAAAAAAATAACTTATTCAACTAGATCACGAATGAAATTGTATTATATATAAATAGATAACCCGAGTTGTTTTAACTTTTGCAACTATCACAGTCAGCTTATTCTTTTCCACATTTAATTAATAATATCACAACGGCTACTTGATTTTAAGTTTTACGCTGTATCTCATACATGGTAGGCATCTTCGCTTGTAACTTTGCTTGATTAAAACTTAAGACATAAAATGGAGAATCTCGATTTTTCCGTTCTTGTAAGGATTTCTAGAAAACTTTTCCTAAATACTTCCGCCCCTAACTTCCCTATATGCCCAAAAGTATCATAAGTCCAGGTTTCGTTCACGTTACCTGTTAGAGTTTTATTTATGTATATATTAATAAGGCTTTTTCTAACTATAATCAAGCACCCTTCTATTGTGCACGGAGTGTTCGTGTTGAACCTGAGTAGTATCGAAACAATATTGACTGCACGCGATCGTGTTACTCCAAATCTCTTTATAGATAAACTTTTATATAGGTAATACATGGCTATATATTATTATAATTTTATACATATTGAAGGTTTCTATTAGCATCCCGCTGTAACCCGTATATAACAGGATATTGAGAGAGCAGCTAGCGTTAGGAGACTCTGTTCCCCACGCACCGCTCAATGTTTGAGTGACGTTGCGTATTGAGTGATGGTTCAACGCCGCGCTATGCCTTGTGACCAGAGCGAGGAACTGAAAATATTTCATTCCCTCGAGGGAAATAGAACCCACAAACATCGCGTTTAAATCCAGATGATCTGCTACTGTGTCACGACTCCCTAAAGTAAACTATTAATAAATACATAACATTTATAATGAACTATCAAAATATCTCTTATCACTTAAGTGTCATTTTAATTTAACGCGAACAGAAGTTTTGTAGCTACAGTGTTTTATCAAATATTCGCATCTATAATGGATTGACACTATCGGAGCCGATGAACTGAACGAAAGTTAATTTTAGTTAATAATTATAAAATTTATTTTGTTTATTATTATTTTTACAAAGTCCATCATGTCACAGTGGCACAAGCGTATGACACGAGACGGTTTGGGTTCGCTTTTCATTTGGGGGAATTACTTATTATACATATATTAATGTTTTAGTTTCGTAACGTTTAGTTTCGCCACTCAACATGAAATGTCTTGAAAATTTGTGGAATGAAGTTTCTTAACGCTAGGATCCCTTTGCCTACTATCTCTCTCTCTCTCTCTCTCTCTGAGTAAGCTTGTTGGCTACTCAAAAATAGGTATTAGTTACCTTAATTTCCTCTCTCTGACAAAAAAAACGCGAAGTTTAGTTCTGCACCTCAACACACAACTTCTCGAAACAATTTTCGTTTCCCACTTTTTTTTTGTAGATTAAATGATGACCTTAGAAGATGGTTTGATGGTGGAATTGGAAGATGGCTGATGAAAGCTTAGGTTGCCAACTTTAAAGCGTGTTTAAGTGAAAAATTTTTTAGAAAACATATAAATTTTTTCGAACGTAGTGGGATTTGAACCCGCGCCTCTTTAGAAACCGTCCAAGCGTTGAGACCAACTAAGACATACGTTCTCTTCGAGCTACATCGAAATTCTTATATGCGTGTTTAAGTTTTTTTTACTTTAAATTATACTAATATCATTACATCATTAACCCACTTTTACCTACAACACAGACGTAACTTGGTACTATTATTAAAACAAAACACAAGCCAAGACACTATAATATGTTAAACAATTCTCCACATATGTATGTAAGTTCGTCTCGAGATTAATTCAATTAGTAAGTTTATTTAATCATTGTCATAGTTAGTGTATTCAGTGAAGTTTCGTCAAACGCTCAACATAAACGAGCTAACTTACGAACTTGACTGTACATACCTACTTCAGATATTATTTGCATTTATAGTTTATGCTTAGAAATTGGTATTATTGTTATGACTTCAATCTTATCTAACTACCCATATGTATTCATTGAGTCGTATATGTGTTTTGTTATGTTAAGAAGTCGCCGCGTCGTTGCGCAGGGGCACAAGCGTGCGAGTGTATACGCTACAATTGTGGCCTTCTTTGTCACTCGAGGTGATGAAATATTTCATATTTTTATTTCCCCGCTGTGGTAACGAGACAGAATGGCGTTGAGTTCCGTTACTCATCTCGCATTGCCACGAGACTTCGGAAAAAAATGTCCTAACAAGATTCCCTCCTCCTACCCTGCCACATGCAGGCTATATCCTGTAAAGCTAAAAAATATATTTAAAAAAAATATTAAGTGTTGGATAGTCCAGTTGTCAAGAAAGACTGTAGATTATTTTCCATCACGCTGCAACCAGCACTAACAAAGTAACAAAATATATACTCCGCTCCTTATACCAAGCACCATCCCTTTTTTACAAGCTTTTGTTAAATTTAATCCACTTCTCGGTTTCTGATTGACCTGAAATGTTGCATGCATGTATAAATCGGATCACAAAGTGATATTATTATGACAGATGATTGCTAGAACTGCCTGAGATTGACAGCTAGAAGGCCATAGGAATTACGTAACTAAACGACACAGCCTCATCGAATTTGAGCTAGTTTGATTCGTCTCGACGAGTACTTTGATATTATATTGTAACCAAGGTCTGATGGTGGAGCTGGAAGGTGGCCATAGAAACTAAGTAATTAAACGACGCAAGCCCATTAAGTTTGAGTTTGTTTGATTTGTTTTGACGAGTACCTTTATGATAACCAGGGTTTGAGGATGGGGCTGGAAGGTGGCCATAAGAATTACATAATTTAACAAAACAGCCCCATCGAGCTTGAGCTCGTTTGATTCGTCTTGACTAGTACTTTGATACTATATAGTAACCATAGTCTGATGATGGAGCTGGAAGGTAGCCATAGGAACCCCATAACTCCGCAATTTTGGTTCGTTTTTTGATTGGAAATCTTTGAATTAAAAATAAAGTGCTTAATATTCCTAATTATACCATCAAAATGTAACACGCTTTTATTATTAATTAATTGTTATATTTCTTATTAGAGTTAATTTATTTTTAACTTTGAGTTAATTTTATTAACAAACAATAAAAGCGTGTTCTTAAAAAACTTTTTTTTCTTTAATTTTGTAAGAGACATTGCGTAAAGAATGGTAGAGCTTAATGCCTTGTATTGTTATCGTAGTAAGGAAATTGTACAAGCATCACTTTTACTGTGAGATGTCGTGTTACTATAATATGACGGTCTTAAAAATATAATAGTCACAACTACATATATTATGTATGTATATATATTATATAGCATGCGGTTAGATTCATTTTCATTTTGCGGTCTTTATAAAAGGAATTTAACGAGAAAGTCTAGTAAGATGCGTGAGAAATGAACAAATTAAAAAAATATATATTATATTAAAGTTTTTTGCATTTGAGGCAAAGTCACATAGTAGTCAGTATCCGCCCAATTATCGGGATATTGCGTGTTAAGTGTCGAAATTTAAAGCTGCGCTTTATCTTCCCTGGCCTGAGCAAGGAAACGGTTCCGGGGCATTTCCTTCTGTCCGTAGTTACAGCCATCGTCCACAACTGTAGACGAGTCATTGGGAGGTCTCCTGAACTGTATATCCTTTTTTGATACTCGTGCAATCGGCCCAGCTAGATCAGACCCTCAGTTGCCCCTCAGTTGAGAGAGGCCTAGTTTAGACGCTCAGCTTAGAGCGCAGCTCAACAAACGAATAGCAGAAACATTATCTTATCTTCCGAAGCAGGGAAATAACAATAATTCATATATAATCAGAGGGAATCACTATCTACCAGAGGGAGGAAATAAAAATACGTATAACTATAATCTTATCACCGAATACGAATCAAACCCACAAAATGTTCTTTTATAGATAGAAGCTTACTGTGACACGACAGCCCTATACAGCTACATAAAAATCTGAATTACACTTCAAGCAACATATCGAGGGTTTCCCCAATAATTTATGTTATATTCCAAGGGGTGAAACAAAAAAGGCGACAAATCACCTCTCAGCATCGCTGAAAGGACGATTTCTCAAATAGATTGCCTCATGATACTCGCTGATGTTGTACCACGATGGTGAATTTATGATCGAATTGAGCAAATTTTACTATAAATGTGCAGTATTCTATAGTTTTATTTGGAATTTTACAATTTTACTTATTGTTTGTTGCGTTGTTTCATAGCGTTGTGTTTTACACTTCTGCCGTTACAATGTCTGGTCTTCATATAGCATCATTAAAATTATTTTGAGTATATCAAATAATAAAAAATTGTCTAGAATATTTATTGGCTGTTTTCAGATTTGGTATTGATCAAATCCTGAGAAGTTTATTGAAGTTGATAAGGAGACGATACAACCTACTGTTAGTGATACTGCAACCCTGGAATATATTATAGCAAGAATTTATAAATATTAATATGATCTAAAAATTTATTGAATCCTTAGTTAAGTAAAAGTAAAGTAAAATTAATATTTTTTTATAATGAAAAAAATGAAGAAGCTTAACAATCAATCATTTTGGTAACTCCAAAAGATATAAAGAAACATTTTGTTTCCATAGCTATAGGATGGCCAGAAGAAGAATGTGATGACTTCCCGTTCGAATCCGAAACATCGCGCATTGAGTTGCGGTAAACAATACTGCATTTCATATTACCCAAGTGGAAAAATGATGATAATATAATTACACTGCGTAGGAATCAAATATACGACCATCATGTTTAAAATCAGACGTAATCTTGCATAGTGGGGAAATTATAAGCCACTATATTCCTCACTTTTCATTATATTTCGAGAAGGAGGTATTAAAAATAAATTTAATTTTCCCAGCGAGTAGTAATCGAAATCACATTTTTTTAGCGTCTCGTATCCCAGCAGAGATGGGATACGAGAGTCTAGTGTTAAGACATTCCGTTTCCCATTTTCCACCAAATTCCGAAGACATTGCGTGTTGCCTCGACACCAAAGCGAACAATGAAAATATTAAATATTTCATTTACAGAAATAATGCACCTGCAATATATTAAAACACATTTCTGCATCCCCAGTATAACTGTTTATCAAACGACGTGAAACCGACTATTAATAATAATTTCGTTAGAAATATGTCTGTCTTGTACGTAATGCGACAGCTATTATTAATCAGCGTCGTATCAAAATATATCACGTAAACTTTCAGAAACAATTACGGCGTTGTTACGCTTCGCTTTTGTCTATAATACCTTGGTGTAAAATTTGTTATGATTAATTGTTTTAATTTCCTGATTATATTTCGATAATATTTTTTTTAGTTTTTATTTTCTAATTCTGGTAATATGACATGGTGCGGCGTTAAGTGCCGCCATTCAACATGCAATGTCTCAAAAATTCGACGGAGCTCGGGTAACGGAGTCTTTTAAAACCGTTTTAACACTATTTAACAACCTGCTATATGCGGGATATGTATGTATACGTATACGTGAGGCTTGTTTTAATGTATCCTAATGCACTTTTCGGATACAACATATTACATAGAGAATTTATTGATAAGATACTCTATATTTCATTTTCCATCCTCTTTTGAGATCTTACAATATTATAATAATTTAAATGTTCCCTTGAAGTGATGAACTATGATAAAACCCACGACCGTCGGATACAATATACTGATGTTCGATGTAAAAAGATTAAAAGCATCCGTCTCGATCAGTTTTTTCATAAAATCGAGTGTAAACGGAGTGTTTTAACACTAGGTTCTCTACCCCACCTACCCTGAAACTAAAAAGTAGATTACTAACCTTCGCATCTTGGACAGCTTCCAAAATCTCTAGCCAATTAAGCTTTACGTTCACTTTGCTTCACGTTGAAATGTCTACGGTTGTTACCTTTTTAGTTGTTATAAACTTCGCAAAGAAGATTTTTACTTTATTTTGTTAGATTTTTTCACCTTCACACTGTGTCCCACATATAACAGGATAGGCAACGACCGGACCCTTACCACCCCCGGCATTTAAAACCGGCGTGAAGTAGTGGCTTTATGCCACTGCGTTTCGCATCAGGTAATGCCGGGCTCTGGAGCCCAACCCACCTTAAAGGCCGGCAACGTGCCTGTAGCTCCTCTGGGGTTGCACGGGGCCGTGGACGGCGGTAGTCTCTATCAGGTTACCCGAACGCTTGTTTGCCGTGTCTTTTCAATAAAAAAAAGGCAAAGAGAACATAGTATTAACACTCGGTTTTACACTCGGTTCCTCGAGTGGGGATAAAACTCACAAATTGTCGCATTACAGTCACACGCTTGTGCCCCTGCGTCACGACTGATCTCAATATATATAGATGTAATCATTCAAATTAAGAAGAGTTTTATGTAAAGTAATACTTTAAATAAAAAATAAATAATTTCACGGAAAATGAGGAGCTTAGTGTTTTCAGTAAGTTCTCTCTGCCTACCGTGCTACATGCGGGATACAGCGTGAAGTTGAAATAAATATATATTTATAAATATATAGATGATTGTATAAAATATTATAACTTTAAAATATTTATAATATATTGTAATGACGAGCCTGACTAAAAAGCGAAGAACCCAGTGTCTTAACACTAGCTTCTCTCTGTCTTCCTTGCTAAGCAATAAAAAGCGTAATAAGATGCAACATTTAATAGTATACAAGCCTTGTAAACTTTAACAAAACATAGGCGGCACCGTTTTGAAACGCGAGTGTAAATTTGACCCGGCAAGTTTGTGTAGCTGGAAAGTTTTAATTCGCTGGTTATGTACCGTCAGCAGCTTAGTACATGTACTTACTAAGTTTTCAGTAGCGTCAGTAAAGTGTTTTGGTATTTATTTGTAGATTTATTTATTATCTTCATGATATGGTAGTCTATTCTAATCTAATTACTCAATTTTAATGAAGATAAGTATATTTATAGATCATGTCATCGCCCGTCATGCAGTTAATAACACCAATAGTATTGAGAAAACATTCATTATCGTCATCGTAAAAGAGTTTATGATATTATTCATAATTTCTTAAAAATATTAAAATTTTATATTTATGTTCATTGGAATAAAAACAAAGAGCCGGAAAAAATGCTATCGATTCATATATTTACGTAAAATCTTTGACGTCTTTGAATTTTTTTGTGATTATGAGCCAGGCAGGCAGGACAGAGGGAACCCAGTATTAAAATACCCAATGTTTATGTCATTGCGTGTTAAAAAGAGGAGCCCAACGCTATATTTTGTCTCTTAACCAGAGTGAGGAAACCAAAAAAAAGCATTTCTGTGAATGAGAATCTAATCCATAACCTTCGTATTTTCCATCAAGCACTATACCCACACACACACACTTTATAGTTGTACATATTACGTACAACTTTGTAATTATACATATAGTGTACGCGTGTATAAACATTAGTAACTAAGCCATCAATTCAGTTTATTTAATAGTTAGAGAATATGCTACAAAATTAATGTAAGAATCTTTCACTTCTGACGCTACGGATGAAATATCAGGAATCTACTTCAATATACAGCGGGACGTGATTAATACGAGTTGTTTACAGTTTTGCTGAAAAATGTTGAAATTTTTAAACTTTGCACCTTAATGTATGCGATCTTTATATTTAGAGTCTTTAAGCGTAACACGACTATACATTACTACGCTAGTAAAAGATTATATTAAATTTTTCTACACTATTCTACAAAATATAATAATATTCTAGCATCTGACTAACTGCAACGGTGATTGTGGGTTTGATTTCCATTCAGAGGAAAAAATATTTTCAATTTTGCGGTCCTACTTACAAAGTGCGGTGTTAAATTATGCCACTCAACATATAATATCTTAAAGATTGAGCAAAAAGTAAGAAATTACGTTGTAAATTTTCAAATTTGTTTCTTTTTTTGTGTCCTCCTAGTAAGCCCTATATAAGAGTTCTGTACCTAGTGTTACAGAACTTATATAGGGCTTACAAGGAGCTATGATAAAGGCAATAATAAAGGCTTTTTTAAAAATGTCGCTTGCAGCTCAAAATTTATCATCTTTGTTCCTTTAACATTAATAAATAATAAATAAAGAAAAGAAATTTATAAATCTATATATAAACACATAAATCAAGTTCGAAATAAGAAATAAAAATAGTTATTTTGGTTCGCCCAACGTTATCCGTCTTTTAAATACAAAAGCGTAAGAACCCATCAGTCACGTCAGATCCGGGTAGCGGCAGGAAAATGATTCAAAAGTAGTGGCAGGAAAATGATACGCCACCTATCCTTTATCCTTTATTTTGAAATATATTGCGTTTTGTATTTCCATTTATGTAACGTACACAAGATTTATAGCCCAAATGGGCTAAAACTGTAAACAGGAAGTTGTGGCTCTTATTTTATAGTACAGTAGTTTAAAATATTATTTTTGTAATGAAAACCTTGTAAAGTATATATATACAAGAAAATAAACAGCTCCGCCCAATGTTCAAGATATTGCGTTTTGAGTGACGGAACTCAATGTACTCTGTCTGTATATTGTCTGGATTCCGGTTTCCTCAACAGAACTGCTTTCTATACTGGTGGTAGTTTCCTGTAGGACTGATACTACCACTTCCCGTAGGATTGACATAATAAAGTAAGAAAATAATATGTGTATGATGATTGCCAAATATTAAGTATTAAAACATCCTTAAAGAAATTATAACTAGGGGAACTCCATATAAAATCTAATTTTTATAACAGAATCCTATACTCTTAAAGCACAGTATCTCAGGAGGTAATATTTCCTTAACAAGATATAATCTAAATTAAAAACAGCAAACAAACTTGAAATTAGCATTATATTACCAAGGCATTAAAACTTTTACTCGTGTAATGAAGTTCCATCCTTTATAATAAAAATTGAAAATTTTATTTATAATCATGATTTTTTATCTTTACGCAGTATCTCGTATATGTAATGGTAAGTAAAAAGAACCCAGTGTTAAGACACTCATGTCATTATGTAGCACTGCTGCTGCGCCACAAGGGCCTCAAAATAAATCTTAATCTTCTTTAAAGAAAGTCACCCACGCTTCTAAATTATAATCAGCATTAATTTTTTAAGCAACTTAAATACGTGGCAACTTTCTATAACATCTTGTTAATGTATACACGTAAGAGGCAAGTAACGAGTGTCACGCCTACAATCAGCCTCCAACGATAGTAATTTCCAGCTCTCATTTCGCGTACAAGATATAATTATTATATTTGCAACATTATATATGATTTTATTATAATAGTTTTCATCCCTTAGTATAATTAAGTAACGGGGATGTCATGGCGCAGTGGCAAAGCGTCCGACTGTAAACGTGACGGTTGTGGGTTCGATTCCTATCTGGGGAACAAATATATTTATTTCCTGGTTTTGGTAACAAGATAAAGTTCTGCCACTCAACAGGCACTGTCTTGAAAATCGTGCGGAATGTGGGCATCGGAATGTCTTGAGGATAGGAGAATTAATTTTTGGTTTTATTAGTTCTATAATATTTATGTGTGTTGTCTGTGAGTCACTCATTAACGAATGAGCTTTATATACGTTTACACCAATTAGACTTCAACAAACAAACAAACAAACTGAATGTAAACATAAAGAAACACTTTGTAACGTTACCGCGTAATATAATGACGAAGTTATTTCTGTATTTAACTATAAAAGTGTCATTTTAAATTTAATATTGTTTAAAAACTTTGTGGGAAAACGACAATTATTGAAGTCAAATCTGGGCCGCGTATGAGCTTTTAAAGAGCTTTATATTAAATTTGTATGCCAACATAGTTTACATTACATTATAAGTAACGTTGTGTAGGGATTTTGAAAAATCCTATTATCGTAGCGTAAGTGGGGAACGGAGGTGTCTTAATGAAAACGGAGTGTCTTAACCGTCAGTTCCCAGCGTCCCTATGCCATAGAAGGTGTTCATGGTTGGAGGCGGGTGGAGGTGATTACTTACCATCAAGTCACCTGTACGTTCGTTTGCCTCGTTTTTTTCCAAAAAAAATAACAACTGTAATCTTTTACAGTTGTGAACTATAACATTTGGGGGAATAATTGTATTCAAATTATTTTCATTTTCCCGCTATGGTAAAAAAGTCTGGTGAATCTCTTTTTGTTCACTTTTTATGAGGGAAAAAATGTAGGGAGGAAAAAACACAGTTTTCTTCTCCTACACTATAACTACTCTACATCACAAATTTCTCAAACTCAAAACTCAAAATTAAACAGTAAAATTTCGTTTTAATGTCGATGTCTAAGTGTAGAGACGTGTTAGCGCTTAGAACGTTCTGCTTCAGGGGTCACTTACCAATAAACTTGCGACATTGTGATTGTGAACCGATCAAGAAAAGCTTTTAAGTGGGAAATGTTAAAAAATACAGCACCTCACTTTTTCCCACGTAGCGCGGTAAGCAGAGAAAACCTAGTGTTGCGACTACTACGTTCTCCACTTAGCATTCAGTTTTCGGGATATTTTACTTGCACTTAAATAGCGATAATCAACGACAAACGAATGAAAATCATTTAATATAATAAGTTCTTTGATTTTCACGATTATTACACATTTTAAATTAAACTATTTTAACCGGATTAATCGCGTATATTTAAGATTATTCATTTTTGGAAACCCGACGTTTCGAACACTTTGCAGTAGTCCATAATCACGGGTAGTCTACCCCATATAAAAATACAAAATATACGCGAATCTGGTTTAAATAGTTTCATTTAAAATCATTTAATATGTTAAAGATAATAGTCGTTGTGGCTTAGTGATAATGATGAATTGAAAAAAATATTCCAGTTTCCAGTATTCCTTTTGACAATTAATTCCAGTTCCACCATTGACAGTTTGCAAATGAGTTGGGTTCGAATTCCGCTACGTCCATTTTTTTTACATTTACCCAAAAGTATTTAGTTGAACAACTAAAGAACTGATTTTTTTATTCACGCTGTATCCCGCACATATCCCGCAAGGATGGCAGAAGGAACCTGGAAACCTAGCATTAAGATACTCCGTCCCGTTATCGCACTTCCGTTCAATTCCCATTTTTCGCCGAATTCTGAATTCATTGCGTGTTGAGAAGTCGAATTTAACGATTATTGAAAACGCAAATGGAAATATAAAATATTTTATTTCCACTAGTGCCTTCCCGTTCACAGTAGCACACTTGTGCTCCTGCGCCATGACTTCAAAGTAAATAAATTAAACAAAAATGTGTTTTTTAAATAAGTAAATTATAAATAAATTTGCTTTGCTAATTGTGAAGTAATCATACGCAATAAAAAACTTAAGTACTGTTTAACTAATAATATAATTAAAAATTTATGTACAAGCCTCCCAATACCACCCATTCCTAACCAACTAAAACCATAACCGATAAAAACGACAAAACAACCATAAATCTGACAACCGGCCATTTTGCGAAGCGCCCAAAATTATCCGCGACATTACCATCGCAACATAAATCGGGTAATTCACGAAGTTTCCAACTTTTTGGCACTTATAACCACTTGATCTGTGACTTTGGAGTTACTTAGTTTATATGCACGTTTAGTCTTTAGTACTCTGTTTATTACACTGGCCTCCTTATTTCAAGATTTAGTACGTAGAGATTCGATTAAACTAGAATTTAATTAACTTAAACCACTTAACATAAAAGGGGAGTGCCAAAGCCACCTCACTATGACGTTTATTTCTATTTATATAAAATAATAAAATGCAATATTTTAAACCGAAGTGTTGGCTTGCACCTGACAGATGAAACGCGTTGCAGCCAAGTAGCGATACAAGGTATATCCAAGCCTATTTGAACGATAAAATGCAATATGGAATCGAATATTTTTACTATAAATCTAATATTTTTTAGTTTTCATAGTTTGGAGGATAAGTATGGAAATTGCGGCCATTAAAATTTACATGTGATGGTTGTAGGTTCCATTCCCATGCAGAGATATGACTAATCTCAACGCGCAACACCTCGATAATTTAGAGTAGAATGGGGTTCACATTCACAGGTAGACGCAATGACAGTCACTAGAGAAAAATATTTTAAAAAAGCTACTACAAAATTTAAAAAAAACATCCACTTGTAATTTTTACCTATTCTATTCTAATTTTTCTAAAAAAAATAATTAAGCAACAACTTTTTAATAACAAAAGTCATTTAGCCTAAGGAGATTTTATTAGATAACTTTGTTAATTTGCCACAAACAACTTTGTTCACAATACCCCTTGAATCTGACAAAATAGTTCTCAACACTGTGTATTAAACGTTTTTATTACATACGAAAAAACTGGAGTCCCCTAAATTGTAAGTAAGATAGTATACAAACATTGAGTGTCGAGTGTCGAGTGCGGAGTGTCAAGTGTCGTCTTTTGACTATCGAATGTTAAGTGTCTAGTGTCGTAAGACGTGTGTTGTCTGCCGAGAGTAGTGTGTCGACTCAAGACCGTGTGACAAGTGTCGATTGTCCAGAACGGAGTGTCGGTAGTCAAGTGTTGGGTCTCGAGTGTCGAGTGCCGAGTGTTTTATGTGTTTGTCAAGTTTTGAGTGACATATTTATATTATCGCAACGCAATCAAATAGGCATGCACAACACATAAAATAGAGATTCAGTGCATTTATTTATTCAGATTAATAATATTATTTATTTAAATAGACTTTGCAAGCCTGCATAAAACTCAAATGATATAAATATTTTGAAACAAAAAAATAAGCCTTACTAAGTAAGATTACTCTTATATTTACTGTAAAAATGTAATATTATTATGGGAAAATATCATATTATAACAATAATCTCCTCTTGGGTTAAGCGTATAATAATTTAAGGCCTCGATACTAAAATACCTAAATCAATACATAGATTCATCCGTGAAATTACATAAGGAAATTTTAAACTCATTACGAGAACAGTGAATATTGATGCCTCCAGTCGTACAAAAAAACATTAACCACGCCAAAACTTTCCAACACCAAACTTTTCAAAAGTTCAAACAACACCATCATATTCCATAACTCTTCTCATTCCAAACGTGTAATTGGTAACAAACATCCATTTGGTGAAGTCTTTCCAAATCTAATGACTTACAATCCACTTGCTCCAAGAATAGTTACTTAGACGGTCCTATCATAAATTTCTTCGACATTTCACCTTTTAAAAACTATAGCAATAAAAAAGAAGTATTTCAGCCAAGTTCACCCATAAAAGTGCAAGTCGGTAATTGGCCAAGGTTTCTCCGAAAATTTATGGGGCGTTCGGCGTTGTTCGGTTTGGATCGGACGTCTTCGGTAATCTTGATTTGGAAAGTTTTCTGTTCCGTGAGATTTATTGCATGAAGGTGTAAAGTTATTATGAATTCTTTCTACACTAATATATTATATTTTGTATTTTGATTGAATTTGAATTCGGATTAACAAGAAATTTGTAATAGATAAAGAAGGAAATATATATTCTTTCATAAATGTCACAATCTTGGCACAGTTGGAACCTGCCCAAATAAATAATATCCAACTAACGCTTATGTTGTTTTAATTTTCAAATTTCATACATTAAAATATTTTAATTTAAAAATAAGTATATGTCAGATCAACGGCACTAAGATAAGCAATTCAACAAAAACGTAACTCATATTAACAAATGTGATTAGTCACTGTATTACTCAATATTTTATATATAAGATTTTATTTGTATAGATATAACTTTTTATCCCATTTAAATAAAAAATTGAAAAAAAGAAAAACATAAAAAAATATGTGACAGCCAAACAAAATCTCTTTCGAGGTAAGTGTTGAATGAAATGCAAATTGAATATAGTCCAATAAACGAGGAAACTCATAATGTATTACAAATGTAATTGTGAAAGGTTTAACAGTATTACGGCTGTAATCGGTAATCCTTGGGGTCCGGCGAGAGGTCGACTGACCCCAGTTTATTTAATTTGAGGTGGAAATCCGGTGGAAGTTATGATCATACCATGAAATTGACAAGTCTGGTGCAACGGAATACATGCTGTTGATATTATATCTATAACAAGGGATTGGTTTACATGGATCATTAAAAAAACTATATGGCGGGCAGTTTGTAAGAAGTGTACTTTGAATGGTCTCGCGTGGTTTAGATGATGAAAATTGCGATATATCTAAGACTTTCTATCAGAATCTAGTTATGGAAAAAGCTAAAAATGAAATAAAGATAGGCTAGCTTTTACTTTTTAATATATTATGAATACAAATTAAGATTATGATAAGAAGAATTAATAAGAATTTGATTAATGTTATTCTCTTTTAGATATGCAAAAAATAATAGATTTTTTAAAATTATTTTTTATTTGTTTTATTTTATTGTACAAAAGTCGTAATAATAATTATAAATTTAAATTTAAGTAGATTCCAGGAAAGTTGACTTGGAATTGGCCTAGCTCCTGGAGTCCATTCCACAGACGAATATATAGTGATAAGTAATATTTAAATCATAATAATTGATCATCATCATAATTATTCTAACATCTAAGTATATTAAAACAATTCAACATTAGAAATTAAATAAGAATTAAAGAAACAATTATTAATTTACCCAAACTCAATTGGCCTTGTAACTCTCTAACTTTACAGCGCCATGAGTTATTTCGCGGAATCACGAATACCGACGATGCGGCATATTAAAGTCGTTAGGAACTTTGTACAACGATAAAACTTTTAATCTCTAGCTAATGTAGTGCCAGAAACGAAATACTTGGGGAGTTCAAAACGATGCATGTACTTAAATAGCGTTAGCACAAAAATCACACTTAAATTTTAATTAATTTCATTTTATAGAAGAAAACGAAGAAAACATAGTTAAAAAAATCTCTATTTTTCTAATCGCTGTCTTTGTTAAACAAAAACTTTGTCTGTTAAAGAAAATACTACTACTCAGAGCTGGTAAAGTAAAATGTATTATATTTTTTGTAGCTTATCGCTGTAATCCGCAGTTAGAAAGTTAGGCAAACGGAACGTGGGTTTATCTCTTTGCCAGAGCGAAGAAATTAAAATGTCATTGTTCTGCCAAATGGAGGTTTAATATACAACAATTGTGTATATATTCACAATGACATATCTATATCGTAAAATGTAATTATAAAAATGAGAACTGATATAAGACCAAAAATACTAAAAATAGTATGCTAACAATTCTATTTTACAAATATAGAATAATAACAGTGGGACACAATATTATCAGAAGTTACTTTTGACATTTCAATGACGTACTAACATAATTATAATTATTATTTGATATTTATTACTGTCATGATGGCTCATCATGATTCTACCGTAAATATTACGTATGTAGTAGATGAAATAAAAATAAAATTAAAGAAAATTACAACAACAACAAAATTAAAGAAAAAGACAGTAACAATATTTTGTCTGTACATTTAGTAATTATAACCTGAAATGGAAATAGGGACACTTAAAAAGGATAATAGAAAGCAAAAATATATATTTTTTTTTGTCGGTCAGTCTGTCTGTCTGTCTGTATGTATGTATGATCACGCTAATCTACGTAAATACTGAACCGATGTACTTAAATCTTTCACCAATTGCTTTATTTTAACTCAACATAATATCTTAAGGTTTTGGTTTCATCAAAATCAGTTCATGACAAAAAAGTTATCGTCATTTAAATGAACTCAAGACATTTTTTAAACATTTTCAAAGTGTTATTCCACACTTAGGAAAGAAAAATACTTATTTAGAAAACGTATAAAA
>DWAN01002073.1:0-16025 GCA_018230445.1 Heliconius hewitsoni
GGGATCGAACCCACAACCAGTCGGTTTTACAGTCACACTTCGTGCCACTGCGCCAAGATGTGAATTACTAGGAATAAAAAACGTTATCTTATTTTATTTACTCTATAACACTATACATATTATTATATGTTTAAAAATTAAATTTATATTCAAGAAAGTAAAAATTACCAACGCTACACATTTCTATTGTATTAAAATACAATGAAGAATGCAATTGTCCGTGTTGGTCGTGGATTCGATTCCCGTTCAGGGAAAATAATAAAAAAAAATCTTAGTTAGATCATGTGTATCCATTAATCGTTGTGTTTAATCTTTTAGACAACAAAGTTACTAAACTAGACAAAAAAAGTATGAAATAAAAAAATACAATTTTTTTCATTATCGAATACTTTAAATATGAATTATCTACAGAATTCATTTTCCCAAGAGGTTTCACTAATTAATTGGTTACGTTGCTAGTATGAAAGACGGTTTTACTATTATTTCAAGTAATTGGTCCCGCATATTATCATAAGAGCGTATCGTCATATATATATTTTGCATGACCACAACAATATTTAGGAAGGTTTATTTTCTTCACGCTGTATTCATTACATATCAAGGTGGCAAAAAAACTTGAAATTATTATTATCCGTTCCCCAATGATCGAGACATTAAGTCTTGAATGACGGAACTCAACACTGCCACTTACCCTAGCACAAGCAGCAAGGAAAAGAATTTTCACCTGAGTGAGAATCGAACCTGTTACCTTACAGTCAGATACCTAAATCCATGGTATTTCCAATATATTAAAATACATTTATCCTTGACTAAAGAACAACCCGGAACACCTGTACGTATCGGTGCTAATATTAGAACAACGATTCAATTGCGATCGTGGAATTTGCTAGTGAATTATAAATATTTTGTTGCTAGAATGTTCTTTTTAGATGTATTGGGTAAATATGAAACCCATTATTTAATGTTAAAGGGTTTTAGGGACCGTAGCGTTAAACGCTTTATCACCATTTTAACATGCTTTGTCTCTGTGCTAATATCTCGAGAAATCATATTTTTTCCCATTAGGTATCCTCTGTCTACCCCGCTTTAGCTTCCCACACATAGCAGGGTAAACGAAGGGAACCTGGAAACTTAGTCTTAAGACATTCCTTTCCCCACTTTCTGCTGAATTCTGAAGGCATGCGTTTTGAGTGGCAGAAATTAACTAATTAAAAAAATCGCTTCGTTACCATATCTTTTTACAATAAAATTTACAATACAAACTACAACAATAGAATACAGAAAAAGTTTATTTAATAAAACAATAATATAGAGATACATTTGCTCCATTTTATTTATTTCTGTTCGAAATGCAATGAAGCTCTTGATGGGATAGACCTACTTCCACTTCACTGGTTGAACTTAAGGTTCACAACGTACAGTACGATCTCAATGAGCTCATTCAGAAAAGCTTTCCTTCTATAAAAATATAAAACACAAAAGCTTATATTGTAATACATATACCAGCATCACGCTGTATCCCGCATATAGCAGGGTAGACAGAGGGAACTTAGTGATAAGACACTCCGTTCCCCACTTCCGCCTAATTTTCGAGACATTGTGTGTTGTGTGTGATTGAGACTGAGTGACTAAGTGAGTTGAGACTCAACACCGCTTTGCTTTCTTACCAAAGCGGAAAAATTAAAATGGTAATAAATAATACTTCATTTACCCGGATGTAGTTCCACATTTTAATTTCCTCGGTTTGCTATCGAGATGTTAAGTTCCGCTACTCAACGGGACGTCTTAACGGGAACCGACTATTTAGCATGTAAATTTCCTCTGCCTACGTTGCTACATGTGGGATACAGCGTGAAGCAAAAAAAAGGGTGTTCTGTGACCTCCACCCGGAGGAGATTTCATTTACATTTGCGCTCTAGCGAGACAAGAAGTGAAATATACGTCAGTGTCAGAACGTATTTTATTGTCAAGACAGATTCTTTAAAAAATAACAAAATAATATGAAAATTAAGTTATCCGCTATTAATACAATAGAAACATAAATAATATGAATACTACACAACACTAATGGCAAATATTATTAAAAACAAATTTTCGAAGAGTTCGCGAGAACTTATAAATATATAATAACAATATAAAGTTACTGTACACTTGAAAAGCTCCGGAACAAATAGCTTCCTTTCTATAACAATAGTGAATGAAGGTGATTCTAGAAACACCTACCAAAGTCTATGTTATAAACAAATTGTAGTCACGATCATTTGTTTGTCGGTCTATTTTTGTACGGATTTGCGGAATGTCTTAACGCTAGTTTCAATTTGTCTACCTACTATATGCGGGGACAGCGTATTTTTTGTGGTAACCACGCTCTTGTTGGTTTAATTCAATTATGGGCTGAAGCCCATCAAAAGCGCTTCAAACTCTTTCAAAACTAGTAATATTTTTAGTTTTTTTTATCAGACACAACTACACGAAAGTTAACTATAATTATTAAGACTTTTATTATAAAATCATTAAGAAGATTAAGAAAGAAAGAAAGAAATAGGAGAGTTGTAGAAATGAACGCCGCGCTTTGTCTATTAGAGTAGGGAAGTAAGAATCTATACATATAATTAAATTGTAACTGATCGCTGTCTGTCAAGTCTATGCACATAGTTGTGGGCTATGATTGGTACATGTATGACAGAACTGGACATATGTATTTATATTATAATATTTTTACAAACTATATCTTATGACATTCAGAGAACTCTTTAATGAAATATTAATTTATAATAATGTATCTTTTCACTTTTGCTTTTTTTTGTTTTATTGTAATTTTTTTTATTATATTATGTTAAAATAGATAAATATATATATTTTTTTATTAAATCCAATGTCGATACAAAAGGTTTTTTTAATAGTAATTAATGCATTATTCTTAAGTATATTATTTTTTAGATTATTCTAATACAAGTAACATAAAAATATATTTTCGCAAAAATATATTATTAGAAGTAGTTCTGAATTCAACTAGTGAAAGTGAGTCGAAAGTCAAGTAAACCAGAGTACCATCATTAGTTAATAATCGGCCAACACTATAAATCGAATATAATCGTTCTATGTACATAACAATTTTAAACTACTACTACTGCTATTTTTATTCTAATACAAGTAACCTAAAAATATCGATATATCATGAAAATAAAGGAAGAAACGAAGTAGTCCTTAATAAATAACCAGTCCAAAGTCAAGTAAACCCGGATGCCATCATTAGTTAATCATCGGCCAGCACTAGAAATCGATACTTAACGTCTATTTCCATTCGAAGGTCAACCAACAGGTGCTACCGATTTATGAGACTAATATAATGGATTTGGAAGATTTTGATTTATTAAATGAAGAGATTAACTTTTTCAGGAAGAGTTGTGATTGTTCAATTGAAATTTATTTATCCTACTAATATTGTAAATGTGAAAGTTTGTGAGTATGGACGTTTGTTCCCCTTTCAAGACATAACTACAGAAGGGATTTATATAAAACTTTACTATAATATAGCTTATGCATCGGAATAACACATAGGATATTTATGTAAATATTTTGTTTAATTTATAGGCTATAATATAACGCTAAGTTTAAGCGGGCGAAGCTGCGGGTGAATCACAGGTTACAAAATAATACAGAAAAAACAAAGCGAAATACTAAAGATCGTAATTGAGGTTAAAAAAATGTTGTTTTAATCTAATTTTAAAAATATTTAGAGACGGATTGCCAGCCAGTATAGAGTTAGGAAGTGAGTTCCCTAAGCGCGCTGCCTAGACTGTTAAAGAATTCTCATAGAAAGAGATAATAAATATAGGGAACTCACGCTTACTTAGGGTGACACAGGAGCGTACAGGTCTTGGAAGTGTCAATTGCAAGCCCTCCTTTCACGTGAGGAGGAGAGAAAATGTGCATATTACGGCATGTGGCGTAGATGGCGGAACACTATCACGTTTAGTCTAATACGAAATGCAGCTGATTAAAGTAAAACAACATTTTTATACAGTCTCTATTGAGATATACTTAAAAACCAAATTATGACTTCCTTTTTTTATTTTGAAGGTATAGTAAAGTAGTTGCTTTCAAATATGAATTCAGTTAATATGTATACAATGAAGACGTGTAAAAAACTCCTTTAAGTATTATTTAGCCTTAAAGTAAATATGTAAATTTTAAATAATAATAATATTATAATATACGAAGAACCCTTTGGTCTGTACCCTTACAGACCAAATAGATGTAGAGTTATTAGTTCTTTAAATAATATACCAGTATCTTATATCTTCTTACCAGCGCGAAAAAAATAAAATAGTTAATTCCAACCAGTGCGACCAAACCCATGACCTTTACGTTTACAGTGAGACCCTCCGGCCGGCCTCTACACATTATAAATATAATCATACAATCATGTAGGTCAAATCAAACCGTATAAATATACGGAAATCTATATTTTTGCACGCCATTATCCAAATAATTTAGTCGTTTACAACAACCCAGCAAACATAAATTTGCGGGTCACTGAAAGTAAATAGCATTTGTTCACTGTTTCTCTCCTTATCTCCTTTATAATAAAGGTCATATTCAATTGTCAAAATTGCATATTTACAAAATAAATTGAAGTTCACTTTAACGAAAGCTCATACTGTAACAAGTACGAAAAGAGCCGATTTCTAACGAATCAAGTTTTCCATTGTCTGAAAAATTCAAATCGAAAATCTACTTTAAAACAAGGTATTAAGGTTCAATTTCCAACAAAATGTTTTTTAAGTAGCTTATTTTGTTTTCTTTTCCCTTGTATACTATCCATGGAATATTAAACCGAATTGGAAGGCTATAGAATTGATTTTTGATGGTTAAGTTAAATGGTTAGGTCCTTACAGTTCGTTCACCAACGGTATATTTTCTGCCACACGTGTTTAGTTTTTCAGTTACGCGTCAGAAACAACGGAATGCACACGTCTTCCCGTTTATAATTTTTCAAGTTTTCGTCCGTAAAGTTTTTTTATTAAGAACAAATGCTTTCGTAGTTTTGTGAATTCAAAAAAAAACTAATTTTAGTGTACTTATATTTAAATGGTTGGTGTTCAAAGTGAATTATTGTGTGTGACGTCAAATGAATATTTAAAATCAATTTTAAATAATTCAAGAGTTTTTCTTTATTATCGTCTGATGTGTTTTGTATTCAAAGTTATTCGTAGTTAAACTTAGATTCGTGGGATTTCTGACACTAATTATCAGTAAATAATTTATTATAATTATTATATTGTTAATGCATATAATATTGTCATGATTTACCACCTCCACGGTGGTTGTTACAACAGGGCCTGTAAGCGCATTGGTTCTGGGGTCGACTCCTACTCAGTCCACCACATTGTGCAATTTTGAATTCTTCCTACATTGCTATTTGAGAAAAATGGTGAAGGTGTATCGTGCTTTGATAGTCCATTCCTCATTATAACATTTCCGTTTTTCACGGGACCCAATGCCAATACTAAATATTTCGTTCTCTCAAGTGGGAATCGTACGAACAACCATCACGCTTAAAGTCGCACAGTGCGCCTCTGCGCCACGACGGCTTTATGCGACGCTGGAATACACCGTGAAACTAAAAAAAAGTTTAACTGATTTTTGCGGAATTTGTAAAAGCAGATTAACCAAATTCTTTCTGCATACCTGCAAAGTCTGAGATGTTGGAGATGCGTACACGTACTATAAACAACATTTAAAAATAGCTTCCTTATAACATAACACAAAAGAAAATGCTTGTTTTCGACCTTTAAAACGTTGAACTCAAGTAACTAACCACTTTATAATTTATACTTCGATTACGCAATATCAACTTCATATTAACATATTATATGAATATTTTTAGTAAACTATTATGTGAGGCCGTCGTAGAGCAGTTGGATTGAGTCTAACTGTAAACGCAATGGTTGTATGTTCGATTCCCATACGGGGTAATGAATTATTTTTAATTTCTCGATCTGCTGATAAGACAAAGCGCGGCATTAACTTCCACCACGAAAATTGGGTGGAAAGTGTGATCATTAATGCGAGAAGAAAGGTTGAGGTTAAAAAAGAATTATATTCTGTGAAACATTATCTAATTTTTTTTCGCATAACTAAACAAAATGATAAGTAAATTAGTGGGTCGGTCGGTCGGCTTCTTATGATATTTTTCTTGTTGGTTAGTAGTAGACCGCAACTTTGTAAATTTTGTTACATGGAAAATTTTGCTTTTTCTCGTTCCCACAGAATTTTAATAAATCTTATCTTTGCACTCTTCTCAACGCAATGTAAGTAGGCTCTATTTCAAATTTAACTTATTTTAAGTCCAAGTCCACGTTTTGTCTGTGCGTTGTGTCTCTCTCTCACCACTTAGTAGCGTAAGAGTTTCATATATATTATGTATACGTACATACAGATTACAATATCTCACAACTAATTCGATCTTCATTCTTTAAAAATACATCGGAGATATATCAACAGTAGTTTGTATGAACATATTAACCAAAAATCCTTCTCAAACAAACATATATATTTTTAACGAAATGACATTCATAAAATGTGAACTAAATGATCCATACAACAACCCAAATGCCTATCTAGTATAACGTTATATCATATTTGTTACTTTAAAACATACCTTATTATATAGGTAATAGAGTCCATTCAAAACACTGCCACTTAACCTTTAACAATTATATTATATACTTTATGTGTATGTGGATAAAGTTTAATTTACAACGAGAATGTGATTTAATTGAAAGCTCCAAAAGCTTCAGCATATCATAAAGTTTACATCAAGCCTAATACATTTACTTTATCATTTAGTCATTCATTGACTGGATTAAGCTGTAAAAACTGTTTAAGTACACGTTAGAAAATACACAGCGAATATATGATGTCTGACTGTAGACACAACGGTTATTGGTTCGATTCCCAATCAAGGCATTGAATTGGAATCGAACCCTATTAATTTGAATTTCTTCGTTCTGGTAAAACAAAGCGCGGTGGATTTGAGTTCCGCCATTCGACACGCAATGTCTCGAAAATTGAGCGGTACGCAGATAACGAAGTGTCTCTCTAGTTTTCCTCTTAATACCTTGTTCTATGCGGGATACAGCTTGAAGCTGCAGAAAATGAAGAAAAAAATCAAAAGTAATGAAATAAACATACTCAATATATTTTTATTCTTTAATACTCTAGTTCTGTTTTTTAAACTATTTTGTGTAAATATCAAAACAGTTACTTTGTAGTTTACGATCTTGGAAGTAATATAACAATATTGCTGGCTAGCGACAACGTGTTTTTTCAATGTATTGAAAACATTAGTTCATGGGCGTATATAGAGATATTTTCCCTCGCTTTAGTTTTGAACGAATCTTTGTTTGTAAAGATCGTTTCTCTTATTTTTTCAGACTTCATTTGATGTTGGTAAAAATTGCAGAGTCCCCACTCCAGAATAGGCAGATGGGGACCTGAATATTCTGGAGCTCTGCCTTCCCTATTCCTACGCCATAGATTTATTTTAACTTCAAATGACTCTCGCCAATTTTAAGGACTTTACATATTGGGTGGGTGACAAAACTCAATAACGACCTCACGAAGACGACGACCCGCCTAAGAAAATAAAAAACACACATAAAGGATTACCCGAATTGAAATCGAACCATCCAACTCAACTTCCATACCTGATAGTTGAGTTGTGGTAGATGTTGTTCCATTGCATTGCGTTACAATTTTACAGTGAGAATTTATATTAGAAAAATAATCCGATCGTAAATCGTGGCGATCATAAATGTTTTTAAATTCATAGCATTTATTTTGCTTATATGATCTGTATAATATAATTTACGTCTGTTTAACGCAAAAATATTATATTCTTTTGAATAATACATATAGTTATCGAGGCCGTCGTGGCGCAGTGATACAAGCGTAGTATAAACGCAATTGTTGTAAGTTCAAATCTCTTAGGGAAATGCGTTATTATTTATTAATATTTTGATTTCCTCGCTCTGGTTTAAACGCAAAGTGCTACGTTGAGTTCCACCACTCAATACACAATGCCTGATTTGACGGAAATTGAGGAACGGAGTGTCCTAACACTAGTTTCCTTTTGCCTACTCTGCTATAGGCAGGATATAGCGTGAAGCAGAAAAACAAATTTTACATACGTAACAAAAATACAGGTAAATTCATTATTTAGCAATTTATTTAGAGAAAAATGTAAATTTTATTATTTAAATTAATTTGCATATTGTACCCACTACTGTTGTATGATGAAGGCCAATAGAGAAATATTGTTTTATATAAATTAAATTGTGAGAAACATTCACACATGTTACATGTAGGCAATTTGTCAACAAAAGAGATGTTTTTATTAGATTTTTTTTTTCATATGTAATTTTTTTTTGTTACCATTGCAAATTGTTATAAATGAACATTTTGGTATTAAACACTGTTTCGTAATATTTTTTTTACAAGGTTTGTATAAAGCGCGGCGTTTAGTTCCGTCAATCGTCACACATCTCTTATTGGGGCAGAAAGCATAGAACTTAGTTTGACACTGGTGTCAAGATATTTTTCTTCTCGTTTATAGTAAAAAAGTAGTAGGTGCCTACTGTGTTTATAGTTAAAATACTTCTGCTTAGCACGCTGATGATAACAGTTTCGACTTTTTGGACTATCATGGGACAGGGCATGTAGGCATGTATGGGGGTCACTAAGAAAGCAATTTCCAAAATATCTACTAAAACGGGAAAATTACAAGATTAATACGTAATAAAATTTCAAGCTACAACCATTTTAACCGACTTCTAAGAAAATTTTAAAAAGACATCAAAATTACAAAATCTTTTTTAAAATATTTTTGTTCAACAAAATCAAACTAAGGTTTAGTTTATCTCAATTTATTATTTTTACTTTGTAGTTCATTGTTTGTAGTCGATTTTTTTCTGAAAAATTAATTTTTATATAAAACAATTCTTATTTTTTTTAAACTTGAACTACTATAAAAGATTTATCTACACTACTCTTTTATAAAACGTAAGATATCAAGTGAAATTTGAAGTAATATCCCTCGATAGAACTAGTCAGATATCTGTAAACTATGCCACAAGTACCTCAATACTCCATATTTTAGTCGACAATATACTAACGTAGTATAGAGAAGGCACTCTCGTCAAAATCAATAGCACATTTATAGCATTCAGTATTATTCAATTAATCACAATTAATTAACTCGAGTATGAACTACTTGAAATAAATTTCTAATAGCCTATACATAAAAGTATATTATATTTATCAGTTAGTTCGTATTTATTAAATATAGGCATATCCCGTCCCACAAATGGCAGAGCAAGCAGAAGCACTCCGTTCTCTACTAACTCTATGCCGCGCTTCATAAACTAATATAATTATTATTTCGTCAAACCCAGAGCAGTTGTATTAATAATCAGACGCTGTGTCTATTAAAAATACATATATTTTTATAAGATTACAGTATTATCTAAAGACAATCTAAAAACAATATAATATATCGCTTAAAACTGCTTTATTTTATGAATGTACAACGAAAATACTTTTAAATTGTCTTCCATTAAAAATTAGAAGTTTCATTCTTATAGTAAGCATTGGTAAGTTATTAAAAGAAATTTGTGTACGGTAATTTATTATTCGGCCTCGATTTTAATTCAGTAAGGGAACGATGTCGTATTAGAAATTCATATTTTATGTTTTTAAGTTTAATATAACTAGCTATCTTTGACTTTCCTTGCTTCTTTATTTTCAACACTCAACATGCAATGCCACCAGAATTTAACGGAAAGTGAGAAACGGAAGTGTCTTAATGGTAACGTAGTGTCTTAATCTTACGTTCTTACTGCTTAAGCAATGTTATACTGGGTAAGCAATTTTTTTAATTTTCAGTCCCGAGTGAAACTGAAAATTAAAAACATTAAGAAAAATCTTCAATTATTCAGTGATTGATAGACAATGTATAGATAAAAGTACTGGACTTAAAATGTTAAAATTCAGTATGTAGGTACCTTAGGAAGTAGTAGGTATACTTTGTGTGACTTTGAGTTCCGCCATTCAACACGCAGGAATTCAGAGGAAAGAGGAGTACACTGTTCCCCACATTGGGTCTCTAGGCAAGTAACAAAATTATTTTTATTTAACATAATATTATCTTGTAAATAATAAATAAAACACATCAGACGATTTCACAAAACTCAAAAAAAAAAATCAAATTCATAGAAAATGACCAACAAACCCTAAACCCTATATGACAACAAAAAGCTAAAAATAAAAACAAATACAAGCCAAACTCATCTCTATGTAACGTGTAAATAAGCAAGGCAAGTTGACGGCGTGCGGGGAGTGCGCGCGGAGGGCGGCGCGCGCGCGTGCCTCCCTGCGCGACCTGGAGTCATGCCCTGAGCGTGTCATGGAAACTATATCTGAGGATGCCGAGGCTGAATTGGAACTTGGTAAATACAAATGGTGGAATTTAATTAAAAAGAATGTAAATGTAGAACTGAGTGTCTTCTAGGTTCCCTCTGCCCACTCTGCTGTACGTGGGAAGTTAAATTTTCAAAATCATATCAATTTTCATTAGCAAATATTCATAAAATTAAATAAGTAGACTCGCTGCAGTTAAGTTAAATATTCCAATGGCTATTACCCTCAAAAGTTCGTGCTTACATTAAACCGTGTAAATTTCGTAATAACTCGGTCTATTGAGGTGCAGTTCAAGTGTATTCTAATTGCTCGTGATATACTAGCTTCGAAATCGGCTGCGCTCACTAATGTAAATGACTTAAGTCGACGCAGCGTTGAGTTCCGCCACTCAACACGTAATGCCTCCAGAAATCGACGAAAAGTGGAGAACGGAGTGTCTTAACACTAGGTTCCATCTAAGGACGCTGACTGGTTTTGTTTTATTTTAAGTTTTATATGATAATCTTAACGCGGAGATCGATCTTGAGATGCCGTTTTTATTCATAGATTTATTATTTATTACCTAATGAAAACGGCATTTCAAGTCGATCCCAGACCTGAGAGCGATTTAGAAACAGTGTCTCAGGAAGGTTCAAAGGTAACTTTGAATGAAAGTATAGTGGGTTATATCGAAACGATTAATGTGATGTAAGCCTTCTTCGAGTAATTTGCTATCTGAAACAATGAGTTTTTCTTAAGTCGAACCAGTAGTACCTGAGATAAGCGCGATTAACCATACTAACTGTACAGCTTAATAATATTAGTAAAAATTAGGAGTTCAATTGTATTGAAAAGTAGCTGAAAATGATTGTAGTTAATAATGATTGCAGTTATACTCGACCATGGAAAAAACGCGTGAAAAATTGCTCAATTTGTGACGGTTGTCATAGAACAAACAAAAGTATTATTAATTTTGACTAGTGACAAATCTTTCTACTTTTCTTTCAGTGATTTTTTTTATAGCAATGTGATGGATTTTGAGCAATGTGCATATAAAAATATATCGTTTTCCTTTAAATTTTATTATTTTATTTTTTTATAAGACCAGTCGTGGCGCAAGGACAAAGGCATGTGGCTGTAAACGTGACAAGTTGTGGGTTCGATTCTTAGTCGAGGAAATGAAATATTAAATATTTTCATTTCATTTCTCTGGTGTCGATGCAAAGTGCGTCAGAATTCGACAAAAAATGAGGAGCGAAGTACCTTAACAAGATACTGTCTGCCCCCTACATGCGGGATACAGCCCGAAGCTCATTCATTCAAATCAGAACATTAAAATCATGCGCCTATTTACTGACTTTGCCACGAAAATCAAGAGGATAGAAGACTTATTATGTATATAATAGATAGGTATGGTATCTACACTCACTAGTATATCATTCACAATGCATTATCTTTGCTTATTAGTTGTCTTGCAAAATTTCTGTTTTCACGTGTCTCTATACATATAAAAATATTAAAATATTAACGTTTTAACTACCCAGAAATTACAAACTTAACCAATTGTCTTCTTACTCCATACTAAACGACATACAAAAATCGCAAACAGTCACGTAAAACATGAATCAAACAACCTATTTCTATACTCTAACTCACAGTGTATAGTAAATAACGACACTATACTACACAGACGATAGTTAAGAAACGATAAATAAAGTTCATCGAGCGTTACAGTTTCTAGTAGGAAAATATAAATCAGTCACTGTTAGCAATAACAAAATGTCGTAAAATTTATTTACTGTTGTAAAAATTACAAGATTCGAATAGGTATGTAGTATTTATTATGAAATTGATTCAAAGAATTGAAAATGAAAATGCCGTCATCGTGGCGCGACAGCACAATGTCTGACTGTAAACGCGACGGTTGTAAGTTCGATTTTCACCCGAGGGAATGAATTTGAATGCGATAAAAGGTTCTCTAATTTCGTTCTCCAATTCCCACCTATTTTTTAATACATTGCCTGTTCAGTGGCGAAACTAGTACTTTCGTACGTTCCTTTAATACCAAAGCGAAAAAATAATTTAAATTGAATAAATCCCCGTTGGGCATTGAATCCATAATCCCCGTTGCGTTTACATGACGATACTGCACCACTGCGGCACAAAGGCTTCAATATTCACTAATACATAATACCGTTTTATATGTCTACATCTATAAATGAAGGCGAAACGAAATAAATATCTGCATATGACAGGGCTTGCCTTTCAGAGACCGACTAAAAGCTTTGACTCACTCACCTTGTCACAAACAGACAGTAGATTTTGATAAACCTAATAATGCTATTTATTGTGAATTGCTTTTTATATGTAAGAATAACATACTTTGAGATTAATGTTTTTTTTTGTAATTTTATACCTTCTTTATTATATGTAATTTTTAAAGGCTTTAATTTATATGAAATTTTAGAAATCAAAAAAAAATTGTGTTGAATGGTTTTTCCGAGGCAAAAATTTTAGCTTCGATTCCTATTCACTAAAATGATTATCCAACACGAAAGTCGAAGAGTCCACGAAAAGTGCATGAAGAGATATCTTAACACCAGGTGCCCAGGTACCACATACACACAGGTATTTGACATGTGCGGGATACTGAGTGAAGCTAAAAAATAATATGCTATCAGCTATATTTCATCTTTTACTGAAATACAGATACTTACAATATAATACCAAGGATACTTACAATATGGTCTTTGTGACCATAACCAATTTGAATTCGAGCTCTCTTTATCTATTGATTTTATTATTTTTATGTTAATTAATATTCTTATATAGCTCAATCTATACTTACACATTTTTTTAATTTACTTATAATCTTTACTAATAATATAAAGCTGAAGAGTTTGTTTGATTAAATTCGCTAATCTCAGGAACTGGAAAAAAAATTAGCTTCACACTGTATCCCGCACACAGCAGGGTAGGCACAGGGAACCTAGTCTTAAGACACTTTGTTCCCCACTTTCCGCCGAGTTCTGGAGACAATGCGTGATGAGTGGCGGAACTTAACGCCGCGCTTTTCCTTTGTCACCACAGCGAAGAAATGAAAATATAAATGTATATAAACATTTCATTTCGTCGAGTGGGGATCGAACCCACAATCGATTTTACAGTCACACTTTGTGCCCCTGAGCGACTGGCCTTAGGAACTACTAGTTCTAATTAAAAAACATTTTGTGTAGGATAGCCCATTTATTCATGCTAATCGTTTCAATGCTACCGACAGTACTTACTATCTGAGTTATCTCGGCCACTTATAAATTTATAATGTACAATGTCTCAAACAGGAGTCCTAGTTATTTCCATTTGGACACGTTTCCTATTGAGACACTTCGACTCTCCACCGAATTCTAGAAGCATTGCGTGTTAAGTTGAGAAACTTAACGCCGCGCTTTGCCCCGTTAAAAGAGCGCGGGCATCAAACCCACAAGTCGCACGATTGAGCCACTGCGCTTATTGTGACATTATATTAAACTGTCTAGACTCTACACAATGTATTTTAAATCAAGGTTTTCATCCGATGTCAGATTAAAAAGCAGAAACTTCTGATGTTATAAATATATTGACGTGAGTAAAAATGATCCATAAATATGTCAGAACTACTGAGAGGGCACTGACACCAGTCCTGACGTCCAGTAGATTGATTGTGTATTTTATTAAGCTTTGTGTTGTATAAATAGAATATATAAAAAAATATATTAAACGAATCCTGTTGAGTTTCTTGCGCCGGTATTTGTCAGGTCTTAGACAATATCTTTTAGTGAACTGTGATAAATTATTTGACGTTCAAAAAATTATGTGTGTGTGTATTTTTTTATAGAAACTCAAAGTTGTTGTGGAGCAGTGGAACAGCCTCTGAATGTAAACACCACAGTTGTGGGTTCTATTTTCATTCAGAGAAAATGATTATTTTTATATAGTATAATTATATGCATTAAAAAACACGGTATTTCGAAATTAAAGATATATATATATATATACACAGTTAATTTATATGTATACAGATGTTTTAAATTGCTTTAGTTACTAGAGTGACGAAATGAAAATATGAAATATTTAATTCCCTTGAGTGGGAATCGAACTAACAACTGCCGCTTTAATAGCCGTACGCTTATACGTCTGCGCCACAACGGTCCCGTATAGGTTATAATAGATAATATATATTTTGTTTAGTCAATGATAGATAGATACAAATCTTACGAAAATATATTAACTACATGCTTACTACAAAATTTTTAAAAATTAAAAATGTAAAAAAAAGTCATGCTACTTGTAGCTACAATTTGATGGAAGGTGGAACTAATGCCGATATCGTTTGCAATATGGCTGAAAGGTGCGGCGGTGCATTGGAAAGTGTATACACGAACACAAAGCTTATATAATTAAATATTCATTTAATATCTTTATTTTTCCTATTTATAATCTTATGAAAACTGTTTGTTTTGCTATTTGAAAGTATAAAATTGCATACGATATTGGTAAGTTCAATTCTCGTATAGAAAAAAATGCTTATTAAAAATGTTGAGTTTACCTGTGGTTTAACTGTCAAATGGAAGTAAAACTTTTGTAGGACACATTTATATATATATATATATATATATATATATATATATATATATATATATATATATAGTATAGCCGGTCTAGGTAAATTGACTGTGGAAATAATTTGTTCGTTTATTTTAACCAGTAGTTTCTGAGGTTCTAACTCTTTTCAGCTTTATAACGGTAAGTATGACAAAATGAAGTGTGTCACTGAGTTCCCAATGACTTCATTTAAAAGGAAAGTAGTGATTCAAAGATAGCTAACATCAGCTATCTTTGCATACTTTATTATACAGAGTGATGCGAGAAGTACATAACATAAAAATAAGTGTATTTTAGCATATTTCTTTGCTATATACATAATTTATGCGCTGTAAAACATAAAAAACCGAATTTCATTAAAATATTAAATGCATTTTAATAAATTTGCAAGTCCTAACGTAGCAAGTTTAAGCGTGAATTAAGACTCTACAAACTACAAGCTATATAAAATATACATATACGTCGTGTACATAAATAACATTTTTTTACTCAGTACAGCATATAGTAAAGAATTTCATCAGCTTCACGCTCCAGCATAGCCCACACAAAGCACTGAAGATAGTGGGAACCTAGTGTTAAGACACTCCGTTCCACACTTTCCGCAAAATTTTACGAGGCATTACGTGTTGAGTGATTTGAGTTTCTGTCTTGGTGCCAGAGCGAGGAAATGAAAATATTAATAAATAATCATTCATTCCCTCGAGTGGGGTAGAACCCACAAATATTGCATTACAGTCACACCCTTGTGCCTCTGGGGCATGGCGGCTTTATTGTAAGGTCTCAGGCCTCAGACAGCATTGTCAGTCATATACAGCAAATGCACCACACCACAGCGCCACCAAGAAATGACGAAGAATCTTCAGAGTGAGGCCAGTCGTAGCGCAGGGGCACAAAGTGTGACTGTAAAACCGACTGGTTGT
>DWAN01002074.1:0-16022 GCA_018230445.1 Heliconius hewitsoni
CGGTTCTAACCACTAGACACATCACTAGCCAAGGCATTATTTATTAAATAATATTTTAAAAGGAGTTTGGGATGTCAGTTACAATTTCATGCCATACAAATGAAGTTGCCTGCCGCCATTATAATGAGACATTGATTGGTAACATAAAAAAGTTGAATACAATAGTAAATAATCAAAAGTAGTTTTTGTTCAGTTTAATTGTGAAATACTTTATTGTTTGAATATCTAATTACATCCATGTTTGTATTTGGATATTGTTGTTATATTACATTATTATTCACGTAAAAATATGGATTAGTGCTTAAAGTGTTATCTCTCATCAAGGAAATTAGGTATTAAGCTTTTAAATTGGGTATTAAGTGATATATCACATATAGGTAATATTTTTTTATAATTAAGTATTTTTTTTCAGTTTCACACATTGTATTCCGGATGTTCTAGCCTAGTATTGAGACACTCCGCTTTGTACTTTCCGCCGATTTGGGTTAAGGGTTAAGTCAAGTTATTTAGTCTATAAGAACGAGACTTTAAAAATGACATGCATTTCTTTAATAATTAGAAGACTTATTGGATTCTAATACGCAAGTTTTTTAAAAATAATTTTAAATTTAAATATCTTTAACGTTTATCTGTTCAAAGCAAAATCATTATGATTTTTATTCTCTAAAAACTGCTGCTCCACCGGTATTTCCCGCATAAGAACGTAGGCATAAGAAACCTAGTTTTAGGGCAATCTGTTCTCCACGGTTCGCCCAATTTTGGAGACATTGTATATTAAGAATTTAACAACCCACCTTGTCTATCAGATCGGAGAAATAAAAAAATATGTAAAAATAATAAATATTCGATCTACAAATCAACAACTATCGCGTTTAATGTCAGACGCAGGTCCCATGACGGCCAAAATTATTATATATATTTTAAAAATAATCAATCTTCAATTTCATTTTACTTATGAAGGAGTTTAGCACTAATATTTCGGTGTATTATATTCGAGCGTTATACCGCCTCAGGCGTCGCTGGCACCGCGGTCGGCGCGGGTTCGATATCGCGGTCACGGCTATTGACTTGCATCTGTTCGCTCATTTCATGACCACACGCATGACTAATAAACTCGGCTTAGATGCATTTATGAAGTTTATTACTCAAATTTAAGTGATTCATCGAGACAACATTTTGAATAATGATTTTTGTTAATAGTTAATAATTATTATTGACATTTCAATCGACTGATTGTATATAGTTAAAAAATATATCCTTTATCATTAGAAGCAAATGGAAATTGAAGTGAATTACCATTTATGGGCAAAAGTATTTGTGTATCCAGTGTTAAGACACTCCGTTCCCCCATTTTTATTGCGTTTTGAGTGACTAAACTCAATGCCACATTTTGTCTTGTTACCAGAGCAAGAAACTTTTCCCTGAATGGAAAATGATTCCACAACTTTTGTGTTTACACTCAGATAAGGTCAGACCTAATAATAATAATAAATCATTTTTACTTAGACAAAACAAATATAAGTTATTTGTGAGTAGTTATCAACGGTATAATCGTGCACGTGGCTTTTTGTCCGTCTGTCTGTCAAGAATTAATCGCTTCCATATATTTCAATTCAATTTGAAAGTCAATCGACAGTTTTTCGAGAGGTCCCGGTCCCGCAGAGGTCGCCTCTACATCTTATATGTAATCAAATTACGTCAAATTTTGGAAATTTTGCTCGTGTTTTTTTTACTTAATTGAATTATTCATTGTTTCCTGTTCACTCCAAAGGTTAAATGTATAGAAAAAAATATGTCGTAGCGATGTTTTTAAATGCATTCGTTATGTGAATTAGCAAGTGAAATTGAACAAATGTGATCCGACGCCAGATATGAGATGCTCGAGAACGATAATGATAAAGCAATGCTTTTTATATTTATATCAATTATGAACAGTTCTTTAATTGTTATTATCTGATTTTAACAAATCTGTTCGTATCGGTAAAAAAATATTTAGCATTTTAAAGATTTATCGTTCGGGTGCACTTCGCACTACAGTATAAGGAGCCTTGCTAACTTGCGACAAATGTGTAGGTTTAAGAGGCGATTCCGTCCGAGCGAGTTCTTAACATAATTTAAACCACACAAGTTTTTCTATAAGTGTTCTATTGTACTGTATTTTTCATTGTTTTCTTTTTATAGTAAACTTAATATTAATAATATCTTAAGATAATATTTGTCTTTATTTGTGAAATAATTTTGTCGTTTCTTTTAATTGCTAGTAAACTCTATTCTCACTTCGAAGAACGAAAGCGCGGCGTTGAATTCCGCCTGTCCCTCCATTTCTTTCGTAAGTCCTAAAATTAAATATTATAATAAAGATTTTATTACCCTAATTCTACAAAATTACATGCTATCCAAAAATACCATCCTACATGGAGTGCAAAGTATTTAAATGCTTAAAATAATATAGTAAAACAGGTACATCGTACGGAGTATAATTACACAAGCACAAATTTCCCTGTCGGTTGCGAATTGCGTAAAATGGTATACAATATCAATTTGCTGCGCGCGCGTCGGATCGATTCGTTACGGCGATGTTCGAGATAACATCTACAGTGCAGGGCTTTTGCTTATCTCATAGTGGCTGGTGCCTTCTGGTGGTTTGGGAATATGTATTATTATCAAGGAAAGTAAGACAAAGTGCATATTGTTATATTAGAGGTTTTCAGTACTTATCCTGTTGGGTAGGTACTGAAAACTTCCTGTTGAGACACTCCGTTGTCCATCTTTGACTATCTTCTTAATTTTCGATATTGTTACATTATCTGCTAAGTGGCGGTATTTGACGCCACTTTTTGTCCTTTTACTAGAGCGCAGTAATGAACATAATTCATTAGCTCAAGCGAAAATCGAACCCACAATCGCCAAGTTTACAGTCAGTGCCGTTGCGTCACGAAAGCACAACGTACAATATCTCTGTGTCTGTTCTATTATAACTTTTTACCTAATAAAATATATTGGTGACGCTGCTATCAAGAATTCCTTCAGTCAGTTTATTTAAAACATATTTTTTGCTAGGTATTCGTCAAAACGTTTATAAAAATTATATTATATATAATAGAAATATACATACATCATTATTACAATTAATTAAAGTATTTTTTGGTCAAATTTAGCTTATATTTTATTTTATCTCTTAAAATTCAATGTAAACTTCATAGTCAATTAGCACTTGAACATATTTGGGCAAAATTACATATAAAAATCACAAATATGTCACAGTATCCAGTTATAGTAACTGACATTTTCACAATTTTTGATATCGCAAGATAGCCAAATATACACACATACCTAACTGAAAATTGCCGACGGCTTTTGGTATAGTAAGTCAGAATATAATAAATAGTCATAAGCCAATTTGTGACGCCATTGTGGCGGAGCATAGTCTGTGACTGTTCAGTATACATGCGACGGTTGCGGGTTCGATTCCCTTTCGGAGAAATTTATTATTATTATCATTTCCTAGTTCTTGAAACGAGAGAAACCACGGTGTTAAGTTCCAACTCAGTGCATGGGGAACGAAGTGTTTTAATAATAGGTACCCTATGACCATACAGATACAGAACATACAGATACAGATGTCATATGTCATACAGATTGAAATAAAAAAAATATATATTTTCAAAACCCTTAATGCCCATTAGGTTGTAACGTACGATAACTATGCAGGTAATATTAAATTATCTTACTGTCAGCAGTATGCTGTATCCCGCACACAGCAGAGTAGGCAGAGGGAACCTAGTGTTAAGACACTACGTTCCACAATTTCCACTTAATTCTGGAGGCATTGAGTATTGAATGGCGGAACTCAGCGCCGTGCTTTGCCTCGGCACCAGAGCGAAGAAATAGACATACATACACATACATATAGTATTAAATAAATATTTAATTTACTCGAGCGGTAATCGAATCGACAACCAGTCGCGTTTACAGTCACACTTTGGACCCCTCCGCCACGACCACTCCTGATTATCAAACTGTAAGTTCATATTATTGATTTTGATAAAATGGGTAAAAAATATTACGCATGTTTTAAACCAGTCTCTTTGTCGTATATCCGGTCTAGTTAGACCCATTGTTACTTACAGATAACGTAATTACGAATTTTACTGGCCTTAGTAGAAATTTGGCATGTAAAATGGAGAATTTGAATTTATTTTTCATGTTCTTCTGTCGGGTAAAATCTTCGTTCATAGATAAATTATCTCTTTAAAATAAAATCACCGACAGTGTTACTGATACTATAAATGAGATCTATAACGTGTTAAGTAAAGCTACACTTTTAAAACAATTAATATATTAATTATAGAAAAATATATACGAAGATAAAATAAAATAAACTTATTAGAAATCGTATTAGATTTTTATTGGGCGGAGCGTGGGAAACGGAGTGTCTTAGCACTAGATGGCTGGGATACAGCGCGAATTGATTTCTTCTTGCAAACAAAACAGCTGCCAGTAACGGTATGTATCTATACGAGTACATTTTGTATTTACACATGAACACAATATTTCTTTATGAAAACTATGTAAGACAGCAGTGAACTTTTGCGTAAATAGACCTAATAGTATTGGAGGGACTCTGTGTATTTACCGCGTTACTCTACTATTACTTAACGAGTATTTGCCGTCGGTAGTCACTTATATGACACTGTCATTAACTTCTATTGAAACTTAATTCCACCTTGTAATCAAATTTTGAGTGTCAAATATGCTTATTTGACAATTTTAAAGTCCATACATCGTTTGCTGCTTCACGTTTTATCTCGTAAATATTGAAGTGATTTAATATCACCATACTCCGTTCTTCCTTTTCCGCCCAAATTCGAGACATTGAGTGTTGAGTGGTGGCATTCAACGCCGGGCTTTATCTTTTCAAAAAATTAAAATAAGATTTTTTATGTTATCCACATCTAGCAGAATGCGCAAAATTAACCAAGTGTTTAGCCATTTCATTGTAAATCATTAAGTATAAAACTGTAGCTATATAAATATAATTCATTTACGAGTATGTTGCATTTATGTTTCGTAAGTTATTTGTTATTTATTATTATAATATAGCTTGTGAAGCGAAATTCAGAAGCGAAAAAAATGTTCTTAGTTATTATCTACTGATTAATAAGCAGAAAACACTGTTTCAAGTTTGCCTCTTAGTTATAGCGTATAATTACTTACTTATTACTTCAATAAAATAATTAGATTATATAGAAGGATTTAAAATGGAACTTAAAAAGATATTTTGCTTTTCGCTTTTAGGTTAGGATAGACTTTACACAAAAGATGATATTTTAAATTTCATCTAAGAAACATTTCAATATCTTATTGAAGGTTGACTGGTCAAATCACGACTTCATGAAGTGAAATCTAACTTGAATAACATTCTTAAGTCTAAGGCCCAAAAACGTTTAGTCAGACCTGTGTCAAATCTAGGGAACCGGAAGTTCGAAGTTTCACTATAACATATACAGCAGGGACTGCTATTCGCTGTATATATTAAAAGAATTATAAAAAATATATAAAATTTTCAGGTAGTATTGTCTTTACAATTATATTTTAAAATAAACTCTCTCTAGCGGTGGTACAGTAAAGATGAGACGACTCGAAGTGAGATAATATATCCTGTACACTTCAGCTACGCGACGCTAGATGGCGTTGGGTGATAAACAAATAATAATTTCATCTTTGCACATTTAAATGTTACATAAATAAAAAGAAAACGTATGTTTAAATGAAACATATTATATTATTATTCGAAACTTAATGTATATTTATACAAAAAAATTAAATACATAACTATAATTTAGCTACATTTTTTATACTTCATGTACTTTGTGTATTAATTTTATCAAGTATTTTTATAGTTTAATAACAAATATTAATGCAAAATTTTTAATATAATATCAAGGCTATGAGTACAAAACTTAAAATAATCGAATAATTTCTTCTACTCAATCACAGATGGCGCTAATAGTAGCGCTTTAAGCTCTACCCTTCATTATCGTTTTAGTCACGCTCGCAGAATGAATATCCTCATTTTTATTCAAAATTATTTGAATATATAATATGTAGGCGTAATGGTGATTTGTTAATAATTTAAATAATATGTGGGTCACATTTTGTTGTGTGACGTACTACAATACTAGTACTACGTAATAATATGATAGAATTCGGTTGTTATCTGTTTAAAAATCACAAAATTATGGCTAAAGATTTTATTATATATTATGTTAGACAACTTAAAATATAACTTGAGCTAAATATAAATTATTAAATTAATTCCCTTGTATGATATCTTTTAAAACAAAACTAGCGATTGTGGGTTCTATTTCCGCTTAGGACATATAATGATGAAATGTAAAAAAACAATACATTCTAATTAGCCTACATAAGTGGTGTTTTAATATCTTATAATCTGTTAATTGTTAATTGTTGTATTTGATAAAAAAAGAAACAACCAGTCGACTCTCACTCACTTATTTAATAATTGCAATGTTAGTTATCAAACAAATATGATTTTAATCATGGATATTTTTTTTATAAAAAAAATATTTTTTTATCATTAATTAGTTAATTGATTAATTAATAATTACAAACTGAACGTAGTATTTAATATATGAATAGTAAATAGTTATCGCATATACATTCTTGTCATATAACACGTAAGAAATAAGCGAATAAAACGTCTGTAAATTTAATTTATAGTCTCGAAAAAAATACAAATAATATTTTAATAACACTTTAATCCTTGTCACTTTATGTTTTAATTGTTGTAAAAAAATCTTTTTTTTTTGTTGTAAAATTATTTATGAAATGAGCTCTACCAAATTGTCTAAGTATCAACTTATTAAATGTCAACATAACTTAATGGTAACATTTATGTTAAGTTGTAGATATCCGCTTGCTATGTTTGTTTCAATTAAATATTGTGTATGTATTCTAATAAGAATGTAATTATTGTACGATATTTAATATGTTAATAGAATAAAATGATTATATTTAAAATATAAATTAAATGAGACCAGTCGTGGCGCAGGGACACAAATGCGCGAGTGTAAATGTGATAGGTTGTAGGTTCAATTCTCATTCGAGCAAATGAAATATTTAATATGTTCATTTTTCTCGCTCTGGTAACGAGGGAAATTGCGGCGTTGAGTACCGCCACTCAACACGCAATGCCTCTAGAATTCCGCGAAAAGTGGGGAATGAAAGTGTCTTAATGGGAACGGAGTGTCTTAACACTAGGTTCCCAGGTTCCCTCTGCCTACCCTGATATGTGGGGGAGGAATACAGTGTAAAGCTAATAATTAAATAAAAAAATACAAATCAAAATTGTAAATATGAGTAACATAATGCGATGTCGTTTGTACGTAAGATATATAGAGTTCGTCTCAACTACGGCAGTAGAGTCATATTGTGTTGTATCCCAAACTCTATAAATACTATCGTCGTTATAAAGTTCCTTAACAAATGAAAGTAACTACTTTATTTACATGGCAAGTGTGCATACAGTGCACGTTGTATGTATGGCCGACGGAGCTCTCCGAGCGGCGGTAGCGGTACTCTGTGAGTGCCGGAAAAATTGTAGCGATTATGTTTGTAAATATTAAGGTGTGAATGATAGAGCGTCGAGCGCGCGACGCGCCGGGCCGCTGTGAACGCGGGGCGCGGCGGGGCGCGGGGCGGTCGGGCGGTGGGGCGGGGGGGCGGCGCGCAATTACGGCGTCATTAGCGGGCGGCGCTGGGCGGGGCCGCCCCTCTCCGGCGCCGGCGCGCGGCGCGCTGCTGCCGCCTCGAGCCCAGTCCGCACCGTGCTGCCGTCGCGCACGCACGCGCATGTCGTTCGTTGTTGAGTCCGGTGATGTGAGGTGGCCCCCGCCGCTACCGCTGCGCCGCGCGATTGACGCGCTTGTTTCGCGAAAGAGTGCGCCAGGTGAAGGCTCTAGAGCCTTCGAGCCGGCAAGACGCCGTCCACCGTGGATCTGAGGTACGGCGCCATGGCGGCGACCACGTATATGCCGGGAGAGCTGGATCTCGGCAGCATCGGCGGGTATCATGCCGCATCGCCGCGCAGTGCCGAGCCCGCCGACATGAAGTACCAGCACCCGCTGCACGCGGGCGGCTCGCCGTCGCCAGGTGCGCCCGTGGGCCTAAACCCGTGGGCGTCACTACCGCCGGCGGACCCGTGGACGATGCACACGCACCACGCGCACGCGCACGCTCACCAGCCCGACGTGAAGCCTCCGGCCGCCCAGCACGACCACCGCCACCTGCAAAGCCATGGCTGGCACGCGCCCGTCGTGTCCGCGCACTATGGCGCCGGATCTCCGGTGGCGCTGCATGGTGGCTACCCGGTGCCCATGCACCAACACCACATGCTCCGCGACATGCAGCCCTCCCCACATCCGCTTCACCACCACCACGCGCTGGAGCGCGATCAGCCCGAGGAAGACACGCCCACGAGCGATGATTTAGAAGCATTCGCAAAACAGTTCAAACAACGTCGTATAAAACTCGGTTTCACACAGGCTGATGTAGGCCTTGCGCTTGGTACGCTTTACGGAAATGTTTTTTCACAGACCACGATATGCAGATTTGAGGCTTTACAACTCAGTTTTAAAAATATGTGCAAATTGAAACCACTGCTACAAAAATGGCTCGAAGAAGCGGATTCAACGACAGGTAGTCCAACAAGCATTGATAAAATTGCTGCGCAGGGTCGCAAAAGAAAGAAGCGCACATCCATAGAAGTATCTGTAAAAGGAGCTCTCGAGCAGCACTTTCATAAACAACCGAAACCCTCTGCTCAGGAAATAACGTCGCTTGCTGACAGTTTGCAACTGGAGAAGGAAGTAGTACGCGTGTGGTTCTGCAATCGCAGACAGAAAGAGAAGAGAATGACTCCACCGAACACGCTGGGCGGAGAGATGCTGGACGGCATGGGGCACGGGCACTACGGGCACGACGTGCACGGGTCACCGCCGCTGCACGCGCACTCGCCCGCGCTGTCGCCGCCGCATGCGCCGCACGCGCCGCACGCGCCCCACGCGCCGCACGCGCAGCACGCCCAGCACGCGCAGCACGGCCTGCAGAGCGCGCACACGCTGGCGGCGCACTAACAGTTCGCCCCGTGGGCGCCGCCGCGGCCTTACTACGCGGAGCCGCACTAGCCGCCCGCGGGATCCCAGCTGTACATAGCTGTACATAGTTCACGGAAGCCCAGTTTCAGTTCTCGTTAGGCGCGCGGCCAGTGACCTCGTAGTGAGTGACAATGCGGAGCCGCCGCGCGCCCACCGCCGGCCGCCGCCGCCGGTAAGTACCCGCCCGGCGTCGGCGCCGCCTGCGACTCGTGCTACCGTGACAGACGATTCCATCGAATTTATTTATAGATATTATGAATTAACGATGTTGACGCGCGCCGCCCTACGCCCTACGTCGCCTGCGAGTCGGGGCGCTAGGCGGCGCGGCGCGGACTAATGTAAAACCGTTGCTACTATTGTAAATTTATGATTAGTGATGAGACGAAAGCGAAGCTCGAATCGGGTCGGACCTTCGCCCAGTGAGGAATACGAAAGAGTCAATAGGTGCAATTTTTGTTTTAAGTGCTCGATAAAGCCCGCGAGGCGGCGCGCCCGCTGCTGCCCGGCATCAGTGCGGCAGTGCTCGCACTGCTCTGGGCGGCAGTGCCGTCGCACTGCGCCGCGAGGCTGCTCACGTAACTTATTGAAAATGAAGCAGATACGATGCCAAAATGGTTTTATTCCTGTTTTAATTGTTTTGTTGTTTTTTCGTTTGTATGTAATTGTGGCCAATTTCGGTACTTAATTTTTATATAAATAGGTATTTTTTTATATAAAGTAATGTTATTTCCACGTATATGATGATATATATAAAAATGTTCTTTATAGAAGTGAGATATATAGAGTCCAGTCTCTCCGGGCCGGTACTCTGCCGGTCCAGTGCTCGTCCGTCAGGGCACGCCACACGCTGCGCACGACACTGCGCCGTACTGTTTGTTTGTCCGGTTGTTTGTTTGACTTTGTTACGGACGCGAGTGCCGTAGTGTATGCTAGTGCAGTGCGCGAGCCCGATACGAACCAAACCCAATGTTGTAAATGTAATTATTTCGTTATTCTCAACGAAGTTGACGAGTTGATATGTATATAACTGTATAAACTATGCTAGGTGATGACGAACAGACGGCAGTGGTAGTGCGAGCCTCTCGTAGGTAAATAATGAATAATTAGTCTTAAAATGTTTTATATTATTATCTAAGTATTTAAATAAACCAGAGTAAATATTTTATTTGGTAGTATTATTGATGAATCCCGGTCGATATGACAACTTTTTAACCATAATGAGCGCTCATTGCACAAGTAGCGCAGGTAGAGTCAAAATGGTATTCGTTTGCTGTAACTAATATTATCTGGTATGCTCAGCGAGTGCAGGCTTATATAGAGGTATCTGTAGAAGGCTTGGACTTGAACACATAAAACATTCATTATACTGGCGGCACGGCGAAGGCGGAATGGCAACGCGACGGTGACATGTCGCATTACCAGTCTTCACAGATGTCGAATTTATCACAACTTCATTTTGCATATACGAATACCTAACACACTGACAAAGCATTACAACTTACATTTTATGTAAGTTTTTGCTTTAATTTTTAAAATCAAATCGTCTTTGAAACGATCTAAATACTTAAATAGCCTCGAATATGTTTTTTAAAGGAAATCAATTTGAGCGACACGATTTATTGAATATAAATTTAATGAGAGATAAAAATCTGCTACATTTTATAAGAGGTTATAGTTACTTAAGAATTACCAAACACTTATAGTTAATAATTGAACTATTAATTGTTTACTGAGAATTATCAACTGGTCCTTCACTATGAATGTAGAAATGTCTTTTTTTTTAAACGAAAAAAAAAAACAACAAGAGCAATTTTTGGATATTTATAAGTAAAAAAAATTGAAATGATTCCTTTTATGACCTTTACTTGCCTTTTTTTATTAAAGTAAGCAAAATCGATGTCGGTTATAATCGTAAACAGCGTGTAACATCGATATTTGTACAGAACTAATCGATCACGTTGTTTACGCGAGCGCAGGAGTCCCGCCTCGCCGTTGATTTATTGATGTAAAAAAATTGACCTTTTATTTGAATTACATAAATTTCTTTATGGTCACCGTATTTTTATGTTTAATCTTTATATTACGAACGCGGTGGTAAATGGGAATTCGGTATTTGTTTCCCATTGGGTATATTTTTACTAAGATTAATTGAATTCTAGGAGTATTACTGACTCTACATAAATAAAAAAGTTTATTAAAATCTTTACGATACCTAAACATGGATATAAAGAGACAGAACATCTGTATGAAAATGATATATTTTATTAATTGAGTGAAATGATATGATGAAATAAACACACTTTAGAGAATTTAAATAAAAACAAATTAAAGTCATTTTTTTAAATAACATTTTCACTCTTTTATCACGTTTATTTTTGCTAAGGCATTGCCTTATTTTATTTATTTGATACAACCACACTTCTTGAACACCTTTTAAATGTCCGTCATTGTTCGACAGTCGTTTATTTATTGATTTACTAAAGGTTTTCACCTGTCAATACGTATATCATCGACAAAAACCGGGAGCAAGTTGCTAGCGTGTTCGGCTCTTACAAAAACTTCACGTGTCTAGGGGAGTATGACATACCGTACGTCTAATGAAGCGAGGCTGTACTAGTGAAACGCGTTTAAATATACTATTCTGAAAACAAAACGTTTTTCTCACCTCGTTTATTATATTGAGTTTCATATTTGTATGTATATTACAGCTATATGCTATTGTTTGTTATATACTATATAGCACTGGCCTTATCTAAGATATTATTAGAAACGAAAAGATATTATTTTCTTTCCCGATATGAAATCTATATATATAATTGTTATAAGGTAAAAATCAAACATATTTCTTTATATGAATATTAATTTTATTAATAAAAACTTATATTATAAATAAACTTACGATTTTACCTTAAAACTTAACTTGTACTAACTACGATACGACGCTAACTTAAAATTCGCTAAACAAAATTAATTCTAATATTAATATAGTAGCTTGCGTGTAGTTGTAACTCGAATCAACGATACCCACAAAAACGTCATTTTGAGGCGCGTACAAACAAATTTAATCAATGTTATAAAAAATGACTGCGGTTTTAGAACATCGTGTTTAGATCTAAAATATACGTTCAACACGAATAGAAGAGATCTGCATAGCTGTTCTATGGTACCCCTCGTGATAGGCCGCTACGGACATACAACACTATTTGGCTTTTGTCGTGTAACTTTTAATTTTACACATTTTTTTTACATTTATATCACTTTTCTATGTTTAAATGTTTAAACTCTTTTACATTTTCGTGTTTTTTGTACGTTTTTTACATTGATTTAGACACATTGATATTAGTGTAAAGTTGCCGGCGGCGCGTTATTATTACGGTTGAAGTTAAAACTAGTTAAAAGAACAGTTAAATTATTTTTTATTTTTGTATTATTGTATTATTATTATATTATTAACAGTATTATTGAATCTACCCTTTCGCTAATAATAATCAACCATATACCTTATAATATATCTAGTTGTGATTCATTTCGTTTATTTGTGTCACTTTTGAGGGGATTTCGTTAATTCTAAATATTTATTATTTAAACATAAATTAGCAATGTTTTGTCAATGTTGATTAAATCCTTATGTTTCATGATTCTAACAATCGAATGGCGATATAATTGAAAGTGCGTAAACATCTTGTAAATAATAGATATCGATAATTAATATTAGTTTTTTTTTTAGATTTTTTTTATGATTTTTACTGTTATTATATCATGTTGAATTGATTTTAAACGTCGTTTTTTTATTTTGCCGCTTACGTGTCTATAGTTTGCCATTGTTCCATTACATGTTGTCTTACAATGTAGAGTAGGTTTTGCAAGCAGATTTATGTTTAGTGGAATCTCTCACGAGAACCAATCTATGATATAAGGTCCTGTCCTTTTAATGAGTTACTGTATATGTGTATCTATTGTCTCTATTTATTCTTTACGTATTTTCATTATGATAGAGAACTTCTCTGTTGATAGTTTATATAAGAAACACGATGCTATTCTTTGGTGTTATCAATCAGATTGAGAAAAAGAATATATTTAAAGTATTTAAAATGTTCTACATAGTTAAAATTAAATCTATAATAATCATCTCGGACAGTCATACACTTTCTATTCACATCACAAATGCAAAAAAATCACTTAAACAGGTATTTTTCTTATAAAAGTAAACTACTGATTTTAAAACTATTAAAAAACTGAATACTAGGGTCCAGATATGAACACGAGACAAAAGTAAAAATGTAAAAGATATTTTGGAATAAAACCCATAAAGTTGATGATAAGTGAGTAATTAAAATGTCTGCATCGTAATGTGTCGATAGAATATTAATGATGATAAGAGCGATGATAGTGGTGCGCTCGTGCTATATTATTTTTTGCATACAAGTTTTTAAAATTTATTTTGTATAACAACTTCACATGACTCTTTCTATATTCTAAATATTTAACTAGATCTTTGACATGATCTGAGGCCACTTGTTGTGTCGCAAAGGTACAAGCGTGTGACTGGAAACGCGACAGGTTGTGGGCTCGATTTTCAATCGAGGAAATTGAATATTTTGATTTCGGCGGCTTGCGGCATTTAGATTCGACGTAAAATGGGGAACGGAGTGTCTACACACTAAGTTCCTTCTGCCTACCCTGCTGTGTGCGGGTGCATAGCGCGAAGCTTAAAAACATATCTTTGAGATAGACCAATTATATATATATTTCTGTAACAAAGAAAACTAAACCTGAGATCTTTCTTTTAAATTTTTAGAACAAATTATTTATTCTAAATATAAATTTTTGGGTCAAATAACTCAATAAAAAGACTAACCGTGTACATATACTTAATTTGTTCGTAAAATAATAGGCAATGCTTTACTTTTAACACAAAATCTTTTGAACAAGAATAATGACACAAAAAATAACCTTGGGGTCAATGAAGTTTAATAGTTTGTTTTTTAAGTCATCCGTATAGCTTTTCATCAATCTTCTTTTAATGTTCTCTTGATTGTTGAAGCTGTCGATACTGTGAGGTTTATGTTTGTTTTAGTCTTTTTAAATTTATTTTAAAATATAACTTGCATTTTAAAAATTATTAATAATAAATAAATACTATATTTTTAATCATATATGTGTATTATCATAACACAAACATTTAAAATATAAGACGAATTATTATAAACATATTATAAGCTTAAATATATTTCTATACGGCACTAAGTAGTGCACGGTATGTATAGTAAGTGCTTTATACGCTAAGCCGTCGGCATGAAATATCGTCACGTTTGATAAAAATCTTCCACGCTTTAAATAGTTATAATTGTTCCGGCAAATACGTTTTGTTATTTGAGAAGGGAAACTTATATCTTTATATAAAATAAAATGGTCGAATAAAAATCTTAAATATATTCATATGATCTTAGTATTATACAATTTATATTAATATAACGTTATTATAATCAAATTTACGATTACATTTCGTGTTAAGAGATTTTTTTATCGAAAAGTCTCAACCAAAAATCGGAATTTAGCTTTGTATTCGCGGTAACACCGGCAGGTGCATCAAGGGCCGCGGATTCGATGTCCGCGAGGGGCAATTTATGTGCCGGCGCCCCGTTGCGATGTGCCTTCGTACCTTTTCTCAGGAATTCGTAGGTGTTGACGATATAAATATGTGGCCACGGTATAAAGTTTTTGTTTAATACTTATAACACTAATATATAAATGACGACTCTACTATTCAATGCTCAGTAAAAATACACTCAATTATATATATAATTTAATTAATATTATATACAACTGCTATTACAACAACTGTATTGCTATTGTAATAACATTTATATTAATATAATTTCATAGAGTCTAATGTTTATTTCAATTATATATATAAATGTCTGGTTTTTGAAGAAATAAGTTTTATTTTTTTATTGCAAAAATGACAAACACAAAGTACATATATGTTGAATAACGAATGTTAAATATAAACATTTTACTTAATAATTGTATTAAATGCATTACATTTTAAAATTTAATCTTTATGGTTGCTATATCTTCATATAGCAACCGTTTCATACAGATTTAATTCGAATTCCATTGAGTTTCTTGTTAATTTTGAGTCTGATTAAAAATATGTATAAAACGATATTTATGTCTAGCGCTTATCTAGAGAACACCTCTGAAGATTTTGCTTATTAAAATTTCATATAATATATATATTTTTTCAAAATATAAAAAAAAACTTTATAAAAATTAAAAACATTCTAAAAGTAGAATATGCTTTCCAAAATATGCCATAAGCAAATTTTAGACATCTATAATAGAAGGTTAGCATCTAATGAAACTTAAAAGGTGTGATTATATCAATTTATATTAATTTAACTGAAAATAAATTCAATACTTGTGAACTTGTATTACTACCTTCTATCGCGGGCTCTTAATGAACTCTAAACGATAAGATTAACATACTGACTCTACCTTATAGATATCTGTTGCAAGTGACACTCCGTTTTATTACCAAAGTTAATTTAATGGACCGATAAGAGTATTATGATTTACTGATTACACTGTGGGAAATTGAAGAGAGTAACATAACGTTACATAATAAATTAATAATTAAAAAAGTAAATTATTGGAAACTGAGAGTTAACTGTTTAGTATTTTTTTCTCCATTTGCTTATAATATCTAGATAGTTAAGTTGAACTTACTTTGGAATATTAATATTTTAATTATATTTATTAATTTTATTAATCGATTAATTTACATGCCTCCAGAATTCGGCAGAAAGTGGGGAACGGAGTGTCTTAACACAAGGTTCC
>DWAN01002075.1:0-16022 GCA_018230445.1 Heliconius hewitsoni
TTTAAGTAAATATTTCATCTCCTCGAGTGGGGATCGAACCCACAACCAGTCGATTGCACAGTCACACTTCGTGTCGCTGCGCCACAAACTTTATAAGGATTATATGTCAGATTTGAACAGTTCACCGCGATCAAGAAAATCTAAGTGATCTCTATCCACTCTGCCAATCGTAAGGGATGCGAAACCATAGAAAGAAACTGCCAAACTGTGTGCGGGGTACAGCGTGAAGCGTGATTTAATTTTTTTAAAATATATTCTGTTAATACTTCTAGCATCTATCTGTTGATGTTACTAAACATCAAGCCAAAATGAGTAAAAAAAGTACTTTTGTTGTATGGGAGCGTCTTTAAATATTTATTTTATTCTGCTTTTTAACATTTGTTGTTATAGCGCCAACAGAAATAAGGTCGGATACCTTAAAACTACATTAGTCACATCGTCTAACTATCACGATTCATGAGATACAGTCTAGTGACAGAAAGACGGATGGACAGCGTCAGACAGTAATAGGGTTTCCTTTTAACCTTTGAGGACGGAACCCTAAAAATATCAGTTGATATAAAAGCGAATTATAATCAAAATTATAGGCATTGTACTGAACAATCATTAAGTAAATATGCTCGTATTTAATATGAGATTACAATTAATTACATCTGCAGTTTTATTTTAACGTATTATGTAAACAATTGGATATGTTTTAGACTGATAATGTTACTGATAGTTGGTTCTCTTGTTTTGTTCGATCACAGTGTTTTATTGCCATGGAACGCGGATTCGATTAAGATTGAATTTTGCAAGGTAGATGGGTAGATAAATAAAAAGATTTATGCAGGTGAAAGAGGAAGTCAAGTTTTCAAGTTTCAAATATTTGTATTACGTACAGTATGCTTTGAAATTTTATCACTTATTGGTCGAGATATTGGCCATTCAAAAAAATACCATGTATGCAATAAAATGTTCGAATAAATATGTTTTGTGCGAACTTCCATTTGTAACAACTTGCAATCTTCAATTTCAAAATTGTTTTCTCGATCCTTTTTTTTTTATTTTTTGTCATTCTGACTTCATAAAAAAATGCACCTGGTTGAAAACCGTGTGGAGTAAAATCAAATAATATTCATTTTTACACTGATATAAAACTTATGTTGCACTTTTCGGTGACTATGACATTTAGCTGGACATTTCATTTTTTTTATTTTTTTATAATTGACTTACATAACATTATATTGAAACAAGAAAAAGGGTAAGGATTATTTAAAAAAAAATGTTTTAGTTTCATGTTGTATCAGTAAGCAGAAGAACCTGAGAATCTAGTGTTAAAACACTCCGCTCCCCATTATGAAACCTCCGTTTTGCATTTTCCACCGATTTCTTGAAAAATGAATCAAGCTCTACGTGTTGAGAGACGGAACTCAACGTCGTGTTTTGCTATAAGAAATAAAAATATTAAATACTTCATTCCCTCGAGTGGAAATTGAACCCACGCTTTTGTGCGCCTGGACCACGACGACCTCAATAAAAATTATAATATTATGCATAACGCTTAACAGTATGAAAAGTGACAAACAAATATATGTATATGGCACTATCTTTTACCTGTGGCTTCGCAAGACCGCAGGTACTATGGATTACATCGAGTTGATCAGCGTAACGTAGCCTAAAATCTTCGATATAATATGGACTAAATATATTTTCATCGAATTCAAAGATGAAAATCCTGAGATTAGTTATTTCAACAAAACAAACTATTTAACTTTACAATATTAGGCTAGATAATTTCTTGTTGCTAAAATCAAGACACAAATTCAAGAACTGAACAAATCACGTTTATCCACACATAGTGTTGATTCATTCTCACGATTCATCTGCAGAAATGTTAGTAACGTCCTGTCAATCTTTTATAAATTGGACAAGAGTCAGATTTCGGCAGAAAGGTCGCGGACCTCGAATGACACAACCGGGACGTTGTCCCCTAACTCCTAACTGGCCGCAAAGTATCATTGAAACTGATTTGTTTACAAGATACCTTTCGAGATATTGGTAGTTGTATCATGATTTAAGGGATCGAAAATGTATCGAATTAATTCTATGTTAAGATGTAGAAATTGTTATGTGGGCCAATCAGTGTTATCCAAGAGATGAGAGATCAAATTCATTTGTCGCTTGAAAATCATCAGAATTTAATATTTTTTATAATAATAGCAATATATAGAATAACGGGATAAAAGTTGAAATTTAAACCTATAATTAAAGTAAATAATCACTTTTTTAAATTATATTCCTTAAAATAATTAATCATTCATTAATCATTCATTCAGCCTACAGTGATCTGTCACCGAAAAACTAATGTTCACTAACACAATTACTGCCAATATTGTAACCACATGTGGATTATCCATCAAATTCTTCATGAAATAAAATGTTCATAACAATTTGAACCTTGTTATTTTGCAATAGAATTTCAAATAATTCTTTTCTTAAGTACATATGTAGCCGGAGTTCGAGTGCCTAAAGTTCAAAGTCACCGCTGACGAGTGACGATATCATAGTAGTGAACAGATAATTTGCTATTCTAAGAATCTTTACAATCTTTTTCTTTAGTACAAGGATATATTAATAATATTTCAAGATATGTTGTAGTGAAATACTATTCACTATTAACAACGATGTCTCCTTTCGTATTCTTACCGCTTTGCCTCCTCTCCTTTTTCTTGCTTTACACGTATCAAGCATAGCAAGGTAGTCGGGAAACCCAGTGTTAACAACACATTCTGTGACCGACCGACTTAGTTTTCCAGATATTACCTGTAGAATGGCGAAATTCAACGCTGTGCTTTGTCTTGTTAATAGAGTAAGGAAATAGACATTGTTTCTTTTTAATTACTCTGAGCTGACATTGCTGCCAAAAATTAAGAAATATACGTAAATATCCATAATATGGTTTCTCTGATTATCTATATATTGCACCTATATTATAAACATACAGACGCCTTAAACTAGCTTTGAACTCACCACCATCAACAATTTCAATGGTCATTCACTTTATAAAGAGCATTGGTCAAAACAATCGTTGGTTACATCCAACTCGTATGTAGAATGATTGAAGGGATGCGATTTCATTCCCACGACGAAGGAACGGATGTTCGCGGTCACTACCAGAGATGCTTGGTGTAGTGATGTCTGATCACTATATGAGATATCGATAAATTATCATCATATATTTGAGTATAAGTTTTTTTAGAATTTCAGCAGATATCGATTCTTTTTTTTGTCCTACAGAACAGAGACACTCCTGTTTTAACACTAGGTGTCTGCTGTATGCGGGTGATATATAAAAAGATAAATATTGTTATCGTGCGTGGCGTTGAGTTCCGCCAGTCAACACACAGTGTCGCGGACACGCGGATGCATTCGTGGAGACATTGCGTGTTGAGTGGCGAAATGGAACGAAAGAACAAGAAAATTAAAATAATTATTTATCAATATTAAACTTAATAATAACTAAAAAAGTTTGTTGTAAAAATAACCTGAGCCAAAACTAAAATGACATAATTTTGTTTTGTCCAAATGACGTTTATAATAGACTGATAACCGCAAATCTGAGGTTAACATTAGTTTACTGTCGCCGGTCTGTCTCGACAGTCTATTGAAAAGTGAATGGATGACGTCGCTATAACAGTTTTATTTTAAATTTATTTGAATTTATAAATGCTACGTAATTTTTTATTTAAAAAGAATTACTTCGTCACACAGCACATAGCTTTTTTATATAAGAACCTGTTATAAAGAATCGGAACTTTCATTTCTACACTCTGGCTCCAAGGCAAAAGCCCGACGTTGATTTCTGCCACTCAACACGCAATACCTACCTTCGGCGGAAAGTGGGGAACAGAGTGTTTAACGATAGGTTCCCTCTGCCTACCCTGCAGTGTGCGGGATTTCTATAGGCATTTTCATATGTAGATTATATTTTTCCTGTACTTGCGATATAGTGTTTTCTAAACGTTCAATATGAAACTAACAGCAACAAAAGTCTCATAAAGTTCAGCATCATTCTAAGAACGGCGATGTTCCTTCCAACACTAATAAAGAATAGGGTCATTCGCCCTCAACAAATCATTTTTAATTATGTACATACATTCATACATACATCATTTCACGTACACCGGTCTCTGAACTTCGCGGGAGGATGAGACCCATTTGGGAAATAGGTCAAAAGAAATTTCTGATCGTATACTTTTGCTTGGGATTTAGGTCAAGACGATTTTCAAGTCATAATTTTGAATATATATTTTAAATATACTTTTGTATAGGATAAAATTGTTAATTATCTAATACTACTTTTTTATTTTTAACATTATTTAAAAATCATTATATAAAAATAACTACCTACTTACCTACTATCAGGTAGGTAGTAGCCTACCTTCTACAACTATAAGGAATATAGATAAATATAATTCTGTCCTAAACCAATGTTAGTAGTGGTTGCTAAATTTTGTGTAATGTTACTATTTATATCAAGTATATTTGATTACGTCTGTCAAGCAACGCCGGGTGTAATGGCTATAGGAACTGTCAAGATTTGCTCGCTACATCCCTGATTGAAGCAATCACAGCTATAAACGAGCCAAGGCTAGCGAAGGACAATGTTCACATCCGGTGCGCCACAATACGTTAACCATGTTAGAGGTCTTTCCTCGTAAGTTTCTGATAAAAGTTAATTTACGGTATTTTTTATTGTTCACACCGTTAAAACACTCCGTTCCTATGAAGGCACTTTTTCTTTTCCACTTTCCGCTGAATTTTAGAGGCGAGGAGGATAAAAATAATATTGTAAAAGTTTATACAATTGCTGGTTTTAGTATAAAAATGTTTAGGTAAACTAGTTTCCTATATAATAAGTTGTGGAATTATGCCTGGTGCATATTATTTATATAGCTTCACGCTCTATCCCGCATGTAGCAGAGTAGGCAGAGAAATTTTGAACCTAGTACTCCGTTCACACTTCATCACTTCTTATCTCCACTTTCCGCCGAAGTGAATATTCTCCATAAAGCAAAATAACGTATAAATAGTAGAGAGTGCTAATGTGACTTGCATATAGCCCGTTATAATAACTAATATCTCATTCATTCTTTCTAATCAATGTCACAAACAAAACAATCTCACACCTAAATAATAAAAATATGATCTTTAACATGTAACAGCTTATTTATTTAAATACGTCTCTTTTATCTATATTGATAAATTCATTAATAAAAATATAACGAGGACGGATATGACATTCCGTTATTCCAAGATACGCTATCCAAAGTAAAACGAATATATTTTCTGTTTTGTCTGTCTGTCTTGTATTTATTTTGCGGATACGAAGAAAGGGCCTACTGTTGAACCGGATGGTGAGAAATTATATAATAGACGGTGAAACTCTACACCATGCTTTTTCTAATCAACCACAAGGAACTTACAACTATAGCTATCAACAAAATTTATAATTTCAATCGAATATACCTTCAATTATTCCATCAGTATATTTCTTTTTTTAGTTTTTTATTTTTTTCTTCTTAATCTTTTATAGGCAAAATCTTTTTTAGGCAAAAAGAAAACCTTGATACCTTGATGATACCCGTAACGTAAAATACGATAATTTTAAATTCCTTATAGTAAGTACCTATATGAAAACACAATTTACACAAAATGTAAATTAAATAATTAAAGTCAAAAATATATAATTTCCATAAAAATACCACATCATGGCCACTGCCGTTCCAACGTACCTAATTCCCGTACAATGCCAATGCCATGAGAGAGAAAGGGGACTAATCAAGCCCTAATGCAACAGTTATGAGTTACTGTCGTAATGTAATTTTTGCACTGTTTTAACCAACTTTTAGATATAGGAATTTGTATTTCAGTTAGGTTATGTATTTTTATTTTTTTTTTATGGAAAAGACACGGCAAACGAGCGTTCGGGTCACCTGATGGTACTTACCAGTGATTACCGCCGCCCAAGGCCCCGTACAACACCAGAGGAGTTACAGGTGCGTTGCCGGCCTTTAAGGTGAGTTGAGCGCCTAGGCCCGGCATTACCTGATGCGAAACGCAGTGGCATAAAGCCACTACTTCACCCCAGTTTTAAATGCCGGGGGTGGGAATAATCCGGTCGAGTCTGCCCATGTTGCCATTGCTGGCGACGTGACCCTACCACACGTACTTTAATCGCCTCTTACGACACCACCAGTACCAGGATAATCCTATTCTAGGCCGGGAATCGGGAATATTTGTGTGTTATGTATATTTTTGAAAACCCAATGTTTTGCTGTAGTTCATGTTCCTTCCATGGTCAAAGGTAGACGTATCACCTCAGACCACCCAACTCTGCAGCCACTTCACGAATTTTATCACACCATCACCAACGATACCTTAGTTGCCGCGCATACTGCTCTAAATGTAGTACGGTAGCGTCTCTAGAATATTGTTAGAGCATTTTAGTCATTACATGAAGTCTCTATATATCATGGATAAAATTTTGGTTATTAATACCAGAGATCTTTGAATAGTTTGAACAAAGAAATACAACACAGCATTAAGTTCCGAATCCCGAGTGCATCGTGTGAATCGCCCTTCGATTCGATTGGACGTTATTACGGCGGAAAGTGGCTCTTTCGCCTCGTCCTTTGTCATCTGTCTCCTTAATACATGCCTCTTAACTACGAAACCTTTCTCCAGTATCACCGACACTGTGTTTTCGAAGATCAACCGAGGCCTCCCCACGCTTCTCTTACCATTCACTTTTCCTTCATAAATCATTATTAAAAGTTCAGAAAGCTTTTCTTTTATTTCTATGTATATAATTTTTTGTAGGTTATCATCCAATAAAACGCTTCGCCGGTTTACTAGTGCAAGAAATCAAAGTAATTAATTTCCCCAAATGGGTGTCGAATATACAACCACCACAGCAGCCTCAGCGGCTTTTGGGTTTCAGCAAACAGAAAACAGTTATCTAAATAATCTAAATCACTCATATGGAGGAACCGTTATTTGCTTATGAGTGCAAATCGTGTGGGGTCCGACCCACCCCCATGCGTCTTGTAGATGTGGATGCGGGCGACCGCACGCGTCGCTTCCGTTATATTTAGCCGACAGTGTCATTGGATGATATGTTATTATTTTAGCAATGCTAAGTAGATTTTGAGTATTAATTTGAATTTGAACCTATTTTGATATTTGGCTAGTCGTGGCGGGGCGGGGCACAAGTGTGGGTGTGTATGTGACTATAAACGCGACTGGTTGTGGGTTCGATCCCCACTCGGGGAAATTAAATATTTAATTAAATTTATATTTTCATTTCTTCGTCCTGATGCCATTAGAATTCAGCGGAAAATGGGGAACAGAATGTTATTCGGAGAGTTTTGAACGTGTTGTCATTAATGCATTGTACTCTGATAATAAATAGAATAAATAATGTAAAATTCATAGTTTTTATAAATTGCTTTTTACAATTTTTTTTAGTGTTGTAGGAGATACAATCAATTTGTTTTGTTGGTGTTGACATATTCAATTTGTCCGTTTTAATAGCGCAATTTCATGCATCTTAGATGACTTCTTTTTTGCATTACTATGTTTTAAATCCTCAAATATAAAAAACTTACATAATATTTGTTTTATTTAAAAAAGAACCCATTTAACACATTTATTCTCATCATTAAGGTACAGTAGGTATAAATCTAAATAAAATACTAACTTCACCTTAATGATGATCTGAATTTTTAACACGCTATCTACGCTCTCGCTCGCTCTATCCTGCACATATCACGGTAAACAACGGGAATCCAGTGCGAAGACAATCCGTTCATGTGAGAAATAAAAAAAAGTATATAAATGTAATCGAATCACGCAAAAATATTGTGTTAACCTTATATTCCTAAATACAGTAACATTTTTCTTAAATTGATCAATATATGGATTTTTTTCATTTCAAATTCACATTATAATGGTCTCCCAAAACCGTTGCAGAAGCGGAACGTCTTTGGTAAGCTGCAGCGAGCACATAAATGTACCGTTTTCGGTTTAAAATTTAAGGATGTGGGCACACGTTTTATATTGCTGTCATATTATTGTATTTATTATAAGGTTAAATTAGTTCTTTTTTCTATTAAAAATTATGGATAAATTATTATTTATATTATAATATATATAATGTGAAGCGCCGTGTCAACTTTCGCCAGTCAAGACGCAGTCTCGAAAATTGTGGAAAGTAAGTGTTTTTCTACGTTTTTATGGAACGTGAGGTCATCCTGTAATGTAACGGATACCGGACGACTCAAAGAATTTATGTAGTACCAGCGGACTGGCTCATGAAGGCCAGCTGACCCATTAAAACAATCTGTTTTCAGAAATTGCTGAAGTGATTCCATTCTCCAGTCTATTTTTAACATTATTAAATATTATTTTACCCCGAGTATATTTTTTTTTATATGAAATGATAATAATATTTAAAGGTAGCGGGACTCTAGCTCAGGCTTCTTGAAAATCGTCCAAGTAAATTTAATTCGTCCAATGCTTAAAAAAAATATTTTGAAACATTAAGCACTAAAACTTTTAGTCTTTTATAACGATACAAGCTGTACCATAAAATACTGCTACATTAACGGTTGTGATACGTGCACTTATGAGATCTCTGATAACTGACTTTTTGGAAATCTTTATATATACAAGACTCGTGTCAATTGTTTTGAAAAAAAATACAATAAAATACTTGTAAAACTGAATTCACTGAGTATTCTTGTTATTATATTTTTCTATTATTATTAAATTACCGCGTATTTATAATTTTCTGTTATCTCTGAGATCGATCTTGAGATGCTGTTTTCATTCATAGATTATATTATATATACGAGTACTTATGAAGACACGTCCCCCACAAATCGCCCAATTTTTCAAGTACCGCGTGTTCATTGAGGAGTCTCAAGACAAAGAGAAAATGAAACAAACTCACAGACACTAAACCACTGCGCCACAACGACATACACAAGATATAAATTAAATATAATTTAATCCATTATATATAATAATTTACTTGAAAAATTTTTACTTACCATTAATTTGTATACAGAAGATTTAGGAAAATTAAAATACATTATTAAAAATAACATTATTATCATTTCATATTTTCAAGGAAAAAAAACTTTAGATCTCTAAGTAAATATCTAAATCTTACATACATATTGTGTATACAAGCTTATTTACGAGGTTCTATTTTTGGTTTCATTCTGTAAGATGTCGTTGAGATTTACGACTGTTTCTCTTGCTTCATATCTTTTTTGTCGCTTCGTCTTTTTAAATGTACGCTAGTCGATTGTACTTGACTTTGTTTGTATAGTGTTGTCCATATTTTTATATATATTTTGATTTATACAAGTAAGTTTTAAGCTTAGTTTTGATGATAAATAATTATTATTTTTAATTTTTACAAGGAAAAGTCAATTTTTATTTGGACAGAATTGAAAAATATCGAATGGTTGCACTATTTCATGTTACTAGTCCATCTTTTGCCAAAAGTTGTAATTGAACTTAGAGCCGTCGCGTGTACAGACGCTGACGCTGATTTCACAACGGATTGAGTGTCGAAGTGACTCGTAATTTCAAAATAATCCGTGGATGGTGCTATTAAAAAAACGTATATAGCACCTTAGAAAAAATTCGGTAAACCAAGATATTTGACAAGAGCGTTAAAAAAAATAAAAAAAAATAAATAAATAAATGAATTGTTGTATATATAAATATAATTATTTACTTTTACATTTATATTTTCATTTTCTTCGCTCTGGTATCGAGGCTAAGCGCGGCGTTGAGTTCCGCCACTTAACACGCGATGCCTTCAGAACTCGGCGGAAAGTGGGTAACGGTGTCTTACAACACTAGATTCAATCTGCTTACCCTGCTGTGTGAGGAATACAGCATGAAGCTAATTTTTTAAAAATATATTTAGTAGTATAAATATAAAAATTACTTTTTCTTGAATAACATAGAGGCTTCGCTCCCTGCTCATTTGCTGAAATAAAAAAAAAAACATTATAGTATGATAGTGTATTTTTGTCAATTATATGCACTTACGATAGCGCTTCCTCGTACACAATATTCTTAGATTTTTTTAAGGTTTTCCCACAAATACCAGGAGAGTTTTAACGGAGTTTTTTAAGCTCACACTCTTTATTCAACTTCGAACTTTGTTTCGTTGCCAAAGTAAGGAAAAAAGAATAAATCAATCTCGCGGATGCAAGTTGAATTGCAACCATCTCTTTTAGTCACATACTGTGCCGCTGCGCCAAAAGTGCCTCAATAACAATGCACATAGCAATGTATTAAAAAGCAGTGTAAAAGAACTCATTTTTGAAGGTCAGTTGTATCCTGCATACATAGAGCAGGCAGAGGGAATATGGGAACCTAGTATTAAGACACTTCCGTTTCATACTTCCGTCGAATCTGGAGGTGGAAAATAACGCCGTGCTTTACCTCGTTGAAAATATTAATAAATAGGCATCAAACTCATAATCTGTAACAATCACGTCGCACGCTGGCCACTGCACCACGATTGGCCTCAAAATACTCACGTAAAACTTTTTTTGTATAGAAAGAAACGCTATTAATATTTAATTTTAAACTGACTCTACACTTTATTTGGGATCACCCAACAATCTTAGACAAACCAATTAATTTCTATACAATAAATAACAAAGTACATTAATCATCGTTATCAGCCCGTGTCTGTCCGTCTGTCAATATGAAATTTACGCATATCTCCTGACATTACGTTATTTATAACCAACATAATAGAATCTTTGTTGAATTTATAAATAACCACTTGCTTACACGAAATAAATGTAGATCGTTAAATATATATTGACTTAGTGTTCATTGTGTGTTTTATCATATATATATTTTTTTATATATATAAAATAAATAGTTTCTAAATATAATGAAATCGCGGTGTTCAGTTCCGCCACTTAACACGCAATGTTTTTAGAATTCGGTGGAAAGTAGCGGAGTGTCTCAACACCCGGCTGCCTATGCCTACTCTATAGGTACATAATAGATACAGAGAGAAGTTGAGAAGAAAATATAATAAAATTTCTTATATATTTTTTCTCTTTAATATAGTAAATTTATTTTTACCCCAATACGTTTCGTCATATATCCAACAAGGTCAGGGAAAGACCGATTGCTGAAAAGGCGGGCTACTAAATGCTTACAGTTTATTTATTTAAATTTATCTATTACTTTTTTTCCACATTGTATCTCGCACAGCGGGCTGGCAAGGGGAACCTGGGAACCTAGTTCCCCGTTCTCCACTTTTCGCTTGTTTTGTTTCCAAGCGATGTATGATGAGTATATGATTAAATGACTTTCAATATAATTATTTTATAGATATCTGTGTAGATATCACTAGTTTTGTGAGATTACGAAACTAGTGATATCTATATTTATATATTAGAACAATAATTTAACAGCTTATAAATATAATACGTTTTGGTAGACAAAACACAGCGTCGAATTCTCCATGCAATGTCTGTAAAATGGGGGAAGGAAGTAGGCAACGGAGTGTCTTAGAATATACTCGTGGACGTGCACGTGGTAGGGACACTCCGAGCTGAAGCTGCGACTGACGTGCTAATAGGGTTGACCAGTACAAACATATGTCACAATAGTAATGAATACGTATAAAATGTACTATATTATGTATTTCTTGCAAATCGTATGGAAAGCGTAGTGCCTCAACATTTTATTCTCCGCGTTTTGTAATTTAATGATTTCTTCTTCTATGTCACTTAACAGAATTAGAAAAAATCCCATATTTTTTTTAATCTACTTAATTTTAAAATTTTCCTATACATAAGAAATAAATAATATAATAAATATTACATCAAATGAAATTTGAACCAACTATAATCACTAGAAAAAGTGTCATAAATGAAAGCGAAAGACGGACAAATGTATTTATTTCTATATATATATATATAGTCGTAAAACTTATTTGCAGTTTTACGAGAACTGACATTCAACTAAAAGTTAACAAGTTTATTGCCTTTGAAGGGAATAAGCAGTAAAGTGAATAATTTATATAAGTAGTATTTATTAGTAACATTTATGTCTTTAGGTCTTGACGATTGTAACGTTGGTCTATCGAGCTATCTATCAGACTGGCTGATTCAGCGGGACGTCCCAAATTTTTGCCCAAAATTAAATGTCCCGAACGGGACAGGCATGGTCCAGCTTTTCGTGGATTACTACTTACATACACAAAGAGATTTTTTTTTTAACGACTTATTTTTTTAATAAGTTACTAACAATTTTAGAGAGAAGATATAACTGCCTTAGATACAGACTAAAACAGTTGTTGTTATAAGTGTAGTGACGTTTTAACAAAAAAAATATTTAGATTTTATATTATTTAGCTATAAGGAGATAAGGATAAATAATAAAGGCTAATGTTCCTTTTTTTTCGGTCATGAATTTTTCGTAGAGTTTTTTCTTCGCACTGGTAACGAGGAACGTTTTGAGTAAAACACGGCGTTAAGTTCCTAGGTTCCCAAAGTACCAAGTTAACCTGGTTAAGCTAAAAAAACAGACAAATATAAATAAACAGGCTTTTTCATTTTACGAGTACGTCTAGTCTAATATAACACACAATATGTTTAAACATTTTTAAAGTATTATTCCACACTTAGGAAAGAAAAACACTTTTTAAGAAAACGTGCAGAAATTCGCGGGTTCAAATCCTGCTACGTTAAATTTTTTATACGTTTTCTTAATAAGTATAACACACAATATTAAACCTTGCTCGTAAATCACTCTATATTATATCTATAATAGTGAAAATTGCATTAAAATCCCACGCAACATTTCATATTTAAAAAAATATTAGCAGAGGCTATTTTGTCTTGCACTATGTAAAAATAAACAGTATTAAACAGTTACATTGAAGACTTCTTAAATTGATGACTTACATACGTCGTAGGTGGTCCACGGTTCAATGATTTTTCGATGTCAGTTTTTGTTAACATATATGTAAATCATATGAAGTGATTGTAATCTGACGTCATGTTATATATGTATAATAGAATAATATGGAGAGTTGTGACTCGAAGTGTAACTATATAACTTATGTCTCAAAAATAAAGCAAACAAGGCAAAAACCAATATTTTCAAGTTAAAATATTTGTATGTATGTATGTATATGTATAGAGCCTAGTGTTAGGACACTTAGTCCTTCACTTTTTGTTGAACTCTAGAGGCTTTGGCTCAATAACCAGACCGAAGAAATGAAAATATTTTTTTTTTCGAGTGGAAATTGAACCCACAACCTATCGCATTTACAGTCACACGCTTGTGCACTGGCCTAAGTCGGTCTGGATCAGTGAGCTAAGTTTACCGAATCTAGGCCATTGGGACCACATCCGAATGTAAATGCGATGGTTGTGGGTTCTATTCCTACTCAAAGCTGTGATTTATTTTCATTTGATAAGGACAAAGTGTGGCATTGAGTTACGCATTTAAGCATAAAATATAGACCTGAAGTGTCTTGACAGTACTTTCCACTTCTAGATTTTTCATGAGGCGGTGGTTACGGATTCAATCTTCACTTGAAAGAACGTTTACGTTTCGTTTATCTTCATTTCCCGGGTCTGGTAAGCCCGGCGTTGAACTTCGCCACAAGGCAAGCAATTTCTCAAGTTGGAACGCAAAGCGAAAAATGTTTTTTATAGAAAATAGATTTGCTCTACTATACTGAACGAAGTGTGACGCTCAGTTTCATGCTCTACAGATAATTTCGATTTACTGAATTTATTATTTTCACACCCTCGCTCTTGTAACAAGACAGAGAGTGGCGTTAAATTCTCGTCTCGAAAATTGATTGGTTCATGAGAAACAGGATGTTTGAACACACGGCCACTTCTGCCTACCTTACTATATGAGGGATAAAGCGTTTGATCTTGAACATATATTTTACATATATAAGTATATAATATATATACTTCTGTGTATGTATATATAGATATTAACAAAAATTCGAAGTGCATCCGTGCAGGTGTTCCGTCAGTCTGTCCACGTACTGTCTAGACAGTCGGTTGTATGCAAATGTATACAATTGTCCGATTTTCGGCTACCTAGCCATTTCGTATTCGGCGGTAGTGCGGATTAAGGCTAGATATTGATATGAATATTATTGATTATATATTATAATAATGTATAGGAAAATGCGATTTTTGATATATTATTATTAATTAGACTAGTTTTGAATACTCTGTCAACTTAACTCTGTAAAATCAATTCTATGTACATACATATAGGCTTTTGTAAGGCTTTTATAACTCTTTAATAATCATTTAATAGATTTGCTTATTTTAACTTCGAGAGTTATAGGGCAGGAAGTGGACGTCCCGCCGTTCAGGGTAAGCCGTGCTGGGTGGCGGTCCCCAACGTCGTTCTCTTCGCCATTTAGCACACCAGCAGGTGCCGATCTTCATGTATTATGTATTTTCACGACTTTCAGACGAAATAAAAAACAATAGGCATAGTACAGTGAATAACATAAAATCATCTTATTCTATAAGCAAACGTAATTTCCTCAAATTAAGTATTAAAGAGTAAAAATGTTTATTAATTATACTACTATACAGGTTATTTAATGCCTCCAGGCATTGCGTGTGATAGAGCGGAATTGGAAGCCGTGCTTAGCTTCGTTATCAGGAAATTAAAATACTAAATATTTCACTTCGTCAGTGGGAATCGAATCCACAACATAACGCGATTACAGTAGCACGTTAACCCTAACCCACGACTGGCCACAATAATATTTGATATAATAACCAAAGGGCATTATGGGGCAGCGACTAAACATAATAAACGCTCCAATAAACAAAACGCGGCGTTGAGCTCCGTCTTCCAACACGATCAATATCCAAATCAGAAACAACGGTTTCTGTGTACAAAAAAGGAGAAAAATTGAGAAACACAAAAATAAATGTACATATATTTTTAAAACAACACTTCTCCTTAACGCATCTAAAATCAAAGTCTAGACTTCAAATAACAATATATTCAGAGGCACGCCTAATTTTAGTGTCCAATATTAGCTCGTAGCTACGAGGATGTATCTATTGATTATATAAGTAGATGTTGCTTCATGTAACTCTTTAATATTTAATTTTTGTTACTTTTGTACGTATATATATATGTATTCGAGGCTTTCGTGGCGCAGCGGCATAAGGGTGTGACTGTGTGTGATGGTTGTGGGTTCGATCCCCATTCGAAAAAATGAATTATTATTTATTAATATTTTTATATCTTCGCTCTGGCACCAAAGCAAACGTCCGACTTTGAATTTCGCCACTCAACACGCAATGTCCCCAACATTTGGCACAAAGTAAAGAATAGGTATATAGGAACAATAGGTTCACTCTGCCTTGCTGTGCGGGATACAGCGTGAAGAAGTTCAAAAAAATGTTTTTAACAAATTCTTTACATAATTTTTGTAGAGAAATCAATGAAAATGTTTTTTTTATAGCTTTACGTACGTATATTCCACACACAGCACAGCAGGCTAAACAGAGGGAACCTGGAAAACGTTTTGTTGTTTCTGTCATAGCGCAATGAATGGACTAACGAACTATTATTAATAAACTACGAAATTTTTTTTCAATTTCAAATAGTACTTCCTAAGTTCAATGAAATCTGTTTTTTAATATTAATATAGATTTATTAATGTAGGAAACTAGTGTTAAGACACTTCGTTTGCCATTGAATTGCCGCCAAATTCTGAAGGCATTTTGTGTTTAGTAGCGGAACTCAGCGCCACAATTGACCTCGATACCAGAAGCAAAAAAAAAAACAGTGATGAGCTCCGGTATTCAACACATAATATCTTAAATTCGGGTGAAAATATAGAACGGAACGGAATCCACACTTATACGTTTTCTAATTAAATATTTATCTTTCTTAAGTGTGGATTAACACTTTAA